>PVJH01002597.1:0-163272 GCA_004026705.1 Nesogale talazaci | reverse complement strand
ACTGAGTTGTACCGAGCAATCTGTACTGCTTTATAGATTGTCAACTGTTTCTTTCTTATCTTATATACCTTTCTCTGTATATAAATATATAAAAAGAACTACTAGTGTCCTGATTTCTCTAAGAGAAATCTCTAAGAGATTTTTATTTCTCTAAGAGAACCCTGCCTGACACAGGGACCAATACACAATAGAAGAAATACGCAACAGAAGAAGGTGAACTTATATCTCTCTCTACAAGATATGCAGGACAAATAACTCTGAGGAGAGAACAGGACTGGTGGTCCTAGGAGGACATGGGAGAGGTCAGGATAGGGAGGAGCAGGAAGCCAACAAACTCAGGGATGAGGGAACAACAAGAGATCTAATAATGATGAAGAGGAGGCCTGGTAGAGTTTGATCAAGTGCAATCTATCCAAGAAGAATTACTGAGAGCCAAGTGGAGGGTGATTGTGATAGTGGGACAAGAGGAAGGTGAAAGGAAATAGAGGAAAGAAGTGGGAAGTGAAGATTGTTTATACAGATATAACTATAGGCATATATATATAAATACATATGTATCTATAATGAAAGGGATAGAGGTCAAGGTACATATATTTATATTTAAAGTATTAAGATAGCAGGCAGTCTTTGGGTCTCTATTCAAGGCCTCCCTAAACACAAGAACATTTGGTTTAATAATCTGGCACTCTTGGATACTCACCTTCCCAACATGATCACAGAAGACAAAATGGGTGCATATGCAAATGTGGTAAAGAAAGTGGGCGGTGCTCGGCTATCTAAAGATAACGTGTCTGTGGTCCTAAAGGCTTGAAGTTAAAAAAAAAAAAACCAGCCATCTACCAGGGAAGCAACAAAGTCCATATGGAAGAAACACCAGCCTGTGTGATCGTGAGGTAACAACAGGATCGGGTATGAGGTATCAAAAGATCCCAAACAATTATCCTGTCATGAATGAGAGGGACTGGAATGGAGACCCACAGCCCATCTGTAGACAATTGGATATCTCCCCACAGAAGGGTTACAAAGGAAGGACAATTCAACCACGGTTAAGTATAGCACCAATAAAGCATCCATCATTTCTTTACTTCCTGGGCACCACCACCCCACTACCATGACCCAGTTCTACCTTAAAAATCCAGCTAGACGTGAATATACCCATTGGTACAGATAAGAGTTTTCGACAAATGGAATCCAGGACAGATCAAGCCCTCAAGAACAGTTGTGGGAGTATAGCGATATGTAGTAGTGAGGGTAGGGGGGGGTGGGGTGGAGATGAAGGGGGAACCCATCAAATGATTGAATATATTGCCCACCCCACAAGGGAATGAATAACAGAAATGTGGGTGAAGGGAGACGTTGAACAGGGTAAGACTTAAAATAATAATAATATATAACTGATCAAGGGTTCTGGAGGATAGGAGTGGGGAAAAGGAGGGGTGGGGGGAGAGGAGCTGATACCAAGGGCTCAAGTGGAAAGAACGTGTTCTGGAGAGGTTGATGGCAACATAAGTACAAGTGTGTTTAGTACAATTAAATGACCAATTGTCTTACGATTTCTAAGAGTCCCCTAATAAAATGATTTTTTAAAGAATTGTAAGAGTTCCCAATAAAATGATTTTTAAAAAATAAGAAGAAGGTGAACCAACCAATGGCTCAGATAAGGAAATTTCAAGGATTTTAAAATAACTCATAAATTTGCTAAGTGATGTAAAGAAATATAAAATATGCTAAGTAATGTGAAAGAAATATATCGGTTGAATGGGTTACGTGTAAGTTTTTAAAATGAAGTGAGAATTCTCAAATTGAAAAACAAGACAAAATAATGTAGGACTAAAAGGAAAAACAAGCATGCATACACACACACACACACACACACACACACACAATGAAATACCACTGGGTGCAGAAGACCAAATGAGTGTCCTTTCAGTATGGTGGCTGTGTTCTAAGGATCAGGAAGTAGATGCTACTGGTGTCAGCTGTCAGTAACTAAATCCAAACTCAAGAAAACCAGAACCAAACCCCCTGTCATCAAGTCAATTTCAGCTCACAGTGATCCTGTGAGGCATAGTAGAACTGCCCCACAAGCATGTCCAAGGCACACATTCCTGGAATATTTTAAGAAGCAGACAGCCCCATCATTATCCTACAGAGCAGTTGGTAAGTTCAAACCTCTAAATTTTTTGTTAGCAGCCAAACATTTTAACCACTGCATCACCAGGACTCCTTAGATTCAAGGGAAAAACTGACTTATTTTTTTTCCAACAGCTTTATTGGCATATTCACATACCAATACAATTCAGTAGTTCAATCACATCAAGATGAGGTGTACAATCATCACCATGATCAGTTTCAGCTGGATTCTTTTATGAACACTTGTTATGATGAATGAGGTGAAGGTTTACAGGACAGAGCATCAGTTTTACATTCAATAATTCATACATATTTTGTTTGAATTCATCCATTTCAATTCCCCCAAGGGACCGTCACTTATCCCACTTCCTCTCTGTTTGCTGTTTCTAGTCTTCTTTCTTCCCTCACCCTCTGAAATTTGTCCTAGGTAAATGATGCTCTTCTGATCTTAAATGGTTGACTATTTTAACATGGAGTGAGTTCAGTTCCAAACATGAAAAATCTAGGAAGGCAGAGTCAGGTGTGGTCCCACCTGTCTCTATCTAACTAATAAATCTAGTCTTGCTTAAGATTTCGAGTATGTTCCACATTTTCCTCTCACTTTGTTCAGGACTTCCTTATGTGATCCTTTTCAGAGTAGTGGGTAGTGGTAGCCGGACACCAACTGGTTCTTCTTATCATTGGACTAATTGTTTCCATGTATCTTTCCATGTTCATCATTCTTCTTTCCTCCAGGCATACAGAGACCTATAGTTGAGCCTTAGATGGATACTAATCTCTGCTTCTTAAAGGGAAAAGTGTTGAAGACTATGTGGATCGCTATGAAGCTCACTACAATAAAAGGACGGATAAACAAATCATGGTATATTGATGGAATGAACTTCTGAGAAGCAATAACAAGGAGTGAACAAAAACATAAATGAATTTTTAAAATATTACACTGAGCAAAAGAAACCAGACTCCTGGGAGTAAATACCAGATCATTCTATTCATGTGGAGTCCAAGAAACGAATTTATAGTAATAGAAACCAGAAGAATGATTGCCTCTGGGGGAAGCAATGGACTGAAACAGGACACACGGGGAAAATGTTGGTGATTGAAATACCCTATAGCTTCACTTGTATGCTGGTTTCATGCATATCTACATGTGTCAAAATTCACTGAACTGTACAGTTAAGATATTTGCATTTGACTGCATATAAATCAGACCAAACTAAAATAAACTTACAAAGTCAATGAGGCACAGGAACCTGTGTGGTTCTTGATGGGTTGTTGACTTGGACAAACTAGCTATAAAATATATATTTAGGACATTTGGAAATATTTCATTGTGTTGTAGCTATAAAATGAGATCAAATATATTATTCTGTAAAGATCAAGATCACCAATTTATTAAATAACAGTTTATAGGATGATTAGAGTTTATAGTATAATCTCATTGTATTAAAAAATCTCTATTTTTAATATGACCATTGATTTCTACTCAAAGCAACTCTTTAAGACAGAGTGGAACAATTCAATAGGGTTTCCAAAGCGTGGTCTGTCCAAAAACAGACTGCCACATCTGTCAATTAAGGGATAGGAGGGCCTAAAATTCTGATCTCTGGGTTAACAGTCAAATCACTCCACCACTGAACCCTGTGAACATTTCTGAAGGAGTCGTAGTAATACTCAGCTATATTTACAGAAATAAATGTTGGCAGAAATGCTGAGTGTCACTGTACTAATCTCTGGGGCACCAGAATGCAATGTCTTTACTGTGTAATTTTGCTTTCTGAAATTCTCATATCATGAACATAAATGTTGAACTCTTAACCTTGGTGTTAGGCATTCAACCCTCCCAGCCCATCAGGGAAGAAAGATGAGGCTCTCTTGATCCCATGAATATTTATAGCCTTGGAAACTCTATATAGTGTGCTGTGGGTCCAAAGTGACTCAATATCAGTGGGTTTACACAATGAACAATGCGATGTCATTCTTGTGACTGCTGTCTGGTGCCATTGAGGAAGTTCCAAAACATTGCTTAGTCTTGCATCATTCTCACAATTATCCTTATGGTTGAGTCCATTGCTGCAGAACCTGCGTTAACCTACTTGTCCAGAGCCTTGAGTTTTATTGCTGCCCCTCTACTTCACCAAAGATGATGTCCTTCTCCAGGGACTGGTGTCTCCCGACAGCACATCCAAAGTATGTGAGAGGAAGTCTCACTATCTTTGCTTCTAAGGAACACTCTGGCCATACTTCTTCCAACACAGATTCATTTATCTTTTGAGCAGCCCGTGGTACCTTCAATATTCTTCACCAGGAGCATGATTCAAATGCATCAATTATTCTTCTGTCCCCCTTATTCCACATCCAACTTTCACATGACCAGGAGGCAATTGAAAATGACCTGGAGCTGGGACACTTTAATCCTCAAAGTAACATCCTTGTTTTTCAACACTTTAAAGCGATCTCGTGTAGCAGATTTACCCAATGCAATGCACCACTTGATCTCTTCACTGCTGTTTTCATGAGTCTTGATTGTGGATCAATTAGTTACAACTTCAATCTTTTCTCCATTTATTATGATGTTACCTACGGTCCAGTTAGGAAGAGTTTTTTGTTTGTTTTCTTGATATTGAGTTGTAATCCATACTGAAAGCTGAAATCCCTGGTCTTTATCAGCAAGTGCCTCAAGCCCTCTGCACTTGCAGCAAGCAAGGTTGTGTCATCTGTTAATAAGCATTCCTCCGATCCTGATGCCACACTCTTCTTCATATAACCCAATGCCTCTGATTATTTGCTCAGCATACACATTGAATAGATTTAATGAGAAGCTACAACCTTGATGCACACCTTTCCTGATTTTAAACCATGCAGCGTTCCCATGTTCTCTTGATCCATGTACAAGTTCTGCATGTACACAGTGAAGTGTTCTGGAGTTTCCATCCCTCTCAAGGTTATCCATAATTTTTTTATGATCCACACAGACTAGTGCTTTTATATAATACTGCTTCTATAGTAACAAAAGTTCAAATGAATAACCTGCCTTGTATTTGTGCAGAGTTGAAAAACACTCCCAAAAATTTGTTTCCAAAACAGGTCAATATTACCAAGTCTGAATTCTGTTAAAATATACTATCTATAGTGTATAATAGGAAATTGAATGAAGCTTAATAGTAATGTTTTGTTTTTTTTTGGCATCACTGCTCTCCGGTGGTGGGAGTAGAAGGCCCAGCCCCACTGCTGGAATTGAACCTCCGTCCCCGTGGGCCGCAGTCCCGCGCACAACCACTACGCCACCGGGGTTCAGCCAATAGTAATGTATTTTTTAATCCACTGCCATCGGGTTATTTCCAATTCATGGTAACCCTATAGGATACAGTAGGATCGTCCCTGTGGGTTTCTAAGACTGTAACTCTTCACAGGAATAGAAAACCTCTTCTTCTCTCGCAGAGCTGTTGGTGATTTTGAACTGCTGACCTTGTGGTTACCCAAAGCAGAAGAGTTTATAGTTCAAACTCACCAGGATGTCTCTGAGAAGAAAAACCTGGAGACTCGCCTCCAAAAAAGCACCACCTTGCAAACTCTGTCAGGCACAGTTCTACTCAGCAACACTTAGGGTCACCATGGGTGGGAATCGACTCAACAGTGACTGATTAGTTAGCTCACTCTCCTTTTGCTGTGGTTCTGGTCTTAGGGTGGAGGAGGTTGAGTTGGTGTGGTCCAGCCAATAAAATTTGAATTGTTTCCTTGAGTCTGATTTTCTTCACTCTTCTTTGTTCCAGATGGAGAGGGAACAATGGTTCCATCTTAAATTGTCTCTCTCAAGCTTTTAAGATCCAGGTTTTTTTTTTTTTAAATCCAGTTAACTGGTAACTTTCACTAACACTAGGAATTAGTCACTGTGGCTAGTGCTTTCATGTAATTCCTGCAACCACCCTTTGAGATGGAGCCTGTGGCTACTCCTATTTACAGCTGAGGAGCTCAAGGCTCAGCATTGGTAGCCAACGAGTCAAATTCCAAACCATCACCACTCCTCACCATGAGCACTCACCATGTGAAAGCTTTGTGTGCCTCATCTACTTGTTTTTCAAGTCATGTTATGGCATTGAAAGGGTCAACTGGAGAAACGGGGTCCATAGGACAGGCAACCATCCAATGACACAGCTGGGAGATGAAAGCAGACAGACCACTCTTGACCAGTATCCTCTGCACGGCACCATGGCTTCACCAGCAGGGTGCTGTAGCTGACCGGGGAACCCTGGTAGAGATTCAGCTGCATGACTTGTAAAATGTCCAGATAAGAGAGCTGATATTTATGTAAGGTTATTTGCCGGAAACGAGCTCATCTATTGCTTTATAATCTAGAGCTAGAGCTTGATCATCAGAACACTGCAGGCTCAGAACATATTATCGTGGCCTGCTGCAAATTGCTTTCTGTGAGTAGAGCATTCTGTCCTCAGTGTTTATGGAGGGATACGTCAAGAAAACACTCCATGGAGCCCATAAACGTGTGTGTGATCAAGGTCATCAGAGAGCATCTCTACCTTCCCCGTCCCTCACTGTCCTACAGGGAAGGTAAAACACCAGCTGAGAAATGAGTCTTTAGGATCAGCGACTGGGTCAGCTCGGCCTCCCTGGAGAACTGCCGTGCCATGAGCATGTTAGTTGTCTTGCTTTTGTTTTTTAAATACTTCACTCCTGCCTATTTTTTGGCAGTCACTGTTCCAAATGCCTTACTGACTGCGATAATCTGAGTAGGCTGGAGAAACAAATTCATGTATGTGTATAAAAGGGAGAGGTTTATTTACAAGAGGAAAGGAACATTGAGAAAGCATCCCAACCCAGTCTAGTCCAAGGTCATAAGTCCGATATTAGCCCCTATGCCCAATAGCAACTTATAAGGTGCTCTCAAGACTCACAAAACCCACGCAATGATACTGAATTCAGGAGAATAATTCAGAGGCCAGTAAGTGGAAAGTCAGTGGTGGTAGAAGCATCTCAGCACTGCGAGGAGGCTCCGCGTGGCTTCTCTAGGTCCAGGTTTCTGGCCACATCAGGTTAGGTCCATGTGGCTTCTCTTGGATGTCCCACAGGAAGTCAGCCTTGGGTCTTGTCAGTAGAGCGTCTCCTAGAGAAGGTTGTCTGTAGAAATTCTCCAAGGAAGTGAACTGAGAGCGACAGTGTCTCTGCCTCCAAGAAGGAAGGACCACATTTCCCAGAATTCTCAGGAGAAGGCCACGCCCACACAGAGATCTCATTGGCGATCTCCAGATTGGCAGACTAGACTCCACCCTACACTCTTCATCCTCAAATTGACACCAGATGAGATGACACCTGGGCAGTTGATGCAATCCTCTAACGATCTTCCTAAAGAACTTCCGGGTGGAAAAATGGCTAAAGCACTTAGTTATTAACTGGGAGGTCAATGGCTGAGACCCACCAGCCAATCTGCAGGAGAAAGATGTGTCCGTCCACTCGCTTGAAAGACTGAGACCTCAGATACCCTAGGAAGCAGTTCTACTCTGGCCGATTGTGTTACCCTGAAACAGAATTGATTTGGTGACCGTGAATTCTATTTGGTGAAGGGGGGGCAAGGGTGTTGTATCATTCCCATTAAAGTGATGAGAAAACTGGGGGGCCCTGACTGATGACTTAATTTGCGCTCCCCCCAAAAAAAAAGTTTCGTATGAGTTAGCGCAGACTCATCAGAACCCCTTGGAGCAGTTGGTGAGTTCCAACTGCTGCCCTTTCCAGGAGGAGCTGAGCACCTAGGCCCGGGGCCACCAGGGCTTCTTTAATTTGCCCAGGGTCACTGTGGGACACGAGGTTAACTAGAGAAACAAAACCAGGGACACACACGTATGTGTAAGAGAGAGATTTAGACCAAGGAATAATGGTATCTAAAGAAAAACATCCCATCCCAGTCCAGATCAAGTCCATTAGCTCAATGCTACTCCCTAAGTTCGATACTAGTCCACAAGTCCTTCTTCAGACTTATACAGCCACACGTGTGTAGATCCAATGGCGGTGGACGCAGCTCTAGGGCTTGGAGTTCTCAGCGTGGTTCATCAGAAAGGTGAAGCAGAGAGAGCAGGAGGCCAGCCTCCAGAGAGCCATTTATCTCGGTTGCCCTCCAATAAAGCTGGGACCTGATTGACAGTCTAACATCCATCCACATGTTTCTACAAGAGCCAGGTTGGTACAGAAGAACCTAACTATCACATTGTCGATCAGCATCTTGTTGTTGTTGTTGTTGTTGCTATTTACTCACAGTATTCTTTTTGCAAAAAAAATGTGTCTTCTTTCTTACTCTGCTGGCAAAGAAATTCAGAGATAGGATTCCTACAGAATTGTAATAGCTCTTTATAAGATTTTTCATCGGCATGTATGCATTTCTGTTTTCATCGTTGTTCTGCTACTGCACTGCATTTTGTCTTTTTCTTGTTGTTGTTGTTCCTGAATAGGAGCTGTATCCTTCAGGATCATTCTGAGTCAGAATCATGGCTGGGTTGCATAGGTATAGGATGGAGCTCTGGTGGCACTGTGGGTTGAACATTGGGCTGCTAACTAAAATGTTAGCAGTTCAAGCCCCTGGACACCCTACCAGCTGCTCCAAAAGAGAATGCTAAGGCCGTCTGCTCTAAAATTTACACTCCTAAAAACCCTAACACAGTTCTACTCTGTCCTTTAGGGTAATGAGTCGGAATCCACTCACTGGCATTGGATTTTATAGTCATAACAACCGGGTGGGGACCTAACACTGAGATGGAAATCAAGTGTCATAACATATGCAATGCATATATGCTAAGCCAAGTCCTTTGTGACATGAAAGCAAGAAAAAAATTGCCAGACTCACTCAATGTTTAACATAGGTTCAATATAAACCAAATTTTGAAGCAAAGATATTAATAGGATTAACTTAAATGGGAGGCTAAAGATGTTCAAATGAGAGTGGTAATTTGTTTTTAAACTGCCAAAAAATTCAATAGGACCGAGGGGTTCTGGGGAAAAGGTTAAAGTATTTACAAGAGTTTGTCATTGTACTGCCCAGAGCTTATCTTTTTGAAGTGATTTTTCTCTCCTACAAGCCAACAAGGCAATAAATTTCACAAGGCAAGGGAAGGCATCGAGGAGCCCAAGAATATAAACCACTTGCTAGAGCACAGTGATGCCAAGAAATACCTGCTTCTTCTCACTTTTGTTGCAGATAAGATACTTCCACAATGACAGGTTTTTATTTGTAACCATTGGCCGTTCAGTAGTAAGGTAAGCGTTGAGGTTTGCAGCTGAAGCAGAGCAACTTCACACAGTGAAATATTTTCCAACTTAGCCTCAATAATTCCCCCCCCCCCAGGGGAGTGATGAAAAGAGTTCCTTCCATGGACAAGTGATGGCTAGCGTGACGATCATTGCCAGTTCCCTCGGATGCTATCTCCTTATCAAAGTATTTAGTAAGTATTGACCTTCTAGACTCCTGCCGATGATGTCATCAACGTGGATAAAGAAGTCGAGAAATCAGCTGCACCTTTCTCTGGCCAAAGGCGTCACATGAGCTATGTATGGGAAGGTAGTACATACCCATACATGCTGCCATTCACCTCAGTGCCGTGTTCTGTGTGGACTGGGTATTCTGAGGTCAAGTCATCGGTATCAGCAGCCCCATTTCACAGAAGCCACATGAATGAAGCGGAAAGCATAAATCAATTAGAAAAGACCTAAGGACAGAAGAACTTCCACTACAAAGCTAACTAACATCCTAGTTGCTGAAAGCCTTGGATTAAATAAAAAACCAAACTTCCTGATGGGCGAGACACTGGTAGAATCTCAAAGACAGTCATCAGACAACCTTCAGGTTTGCCACTGAACTCATGCCCATGTTAATATGATCTCCTATTTAATATCACCAGGGTAGCATTGATCCAAGGTCAAAGAACTTGGGATTGGGAAAGAAAATAAATTAGGAAACCCAGGGAGGAAGTAGAATACGTGACGATATGCTGAGGGAATTGCAATGGGCGGGTTAAAATGAGTTGCTGAATGTCAAACTAAGGATCGGCTCTGTAAATCTTCACCTAATTCACAATAGAGTTCTTGTGTGTTTTTTTCATTTGGGTCCCAAGCGAAAATATATATATTTGGGCTATACAAATATGAAGTGGAAAAATTCTTCAAACAAGAATCAGAATAATATGAAGAAACATAACACTCATTTCTGAGGCCCCTGCTAGGGCATAAGAAAGAGTTCAAAGAAGAAGAAAGCAGGAGCTGGGAAGTAGGAAGGGAGCCAGTACTCTTTAGGAAAAATGTAAATGGCTTGAAAACACAACATAACATAAAACTTCCCCATTACAATGCCCTCCACCCATCCCAAAGATCAAAATGAAGGGGCGTATTACACATAAATCCAGGCAGTGGTGTGCAAAGATGGAGCCACTGATGGTGCTGACACCCTCTTTGAACCCAGCTAAGGGCTTATTCGCACCTTAGGCTGAAACACTCCGCTCTGGACACTGCAGTTTTCCTTAAGGTTTGTACCGTTTGATCCAACGTAGCACAGTCTGCTGGCATGTGGTCATCATGGCATTTCACTGAAGCTGGGTCTTTCTAAGGGATAGCCCTAGTATGTGAGAACGGATACGGAGATGACGCTCATCAAATGCAGTGTCCTCGGGTGGTTCATGAAATATTAATATATTTTTACAGGGCTTAAGGTCTAAAAGTCTCTGAAGAAAGTGAATTCAGTAAGTGCCACAACGTGCCTGGTTGCTCACTGTTGCCGCACCTGTTCTTGCTCTTGCTTACCCCTATGGCCTGCTCATCCCCTCGCATCTGCTGAAATGTAATCAGAACACGAAGATCCCCAAGGGCTATGGAAGCTTTTACAAACTGCCTCGGCCCAGGAAGCTCGGCGACACATCTTGAGAAATGCAGCTGTTCTCTGCCTGTCTCGGTTTCCACACAAGGCAACTGAAACCCAACATGGATGCCACTTTTCTTTTTTGCTTATTTGTTTTGATTTGCTTTGTTTTGTTTTGTGGATGCTACTTTTCAAAGGGCGATGCCAAGACCAACACCTAAATATCTTAATTCCCCATGGTTCTCCTCCATCCTTAAATTTCCTTCTTAAAAAAAAAAAAATGATGTTCCCAGGACTCGGGCAGAAGATTGATAGAGATAAACATTCGTAAAATTTGAATCTTCAAGTTGGACTCTTAACTTTGGACCTATATGTCATCTTTAACCTTCATAAAGTATATACCAAACACTTCATAAAAAATAGATGTCGATACTTAATTGAGGTAAGGAGTCATGTAAATTAGCAAATTCAATTTTTCATTAAAAAAACACTTCTACAGATTGATACCTACATTCTACACAGTCTGCTACAATACATCATGTACACAGTGGTTGTTCACAGCAATGAGAGGGGAAAACATGGACATAGAAAAAACCCTCAGAATCCCCACCTCCTTCTTTCCTGACTTTCTAAGAAATGTGCAATTTCAACTTCACTTTCCTTCCTCTAAGAATGGCCTTGCCAGGCAAAACACAGTAAATGGTACTGTATCAGAGTATCACATAAACAAACGTCACTTTTTTTCATCTAAGTACTCAAATATTGCATGTAACATAATTACAAGCATATCCCCATTTATTGCACTTCACTTCATTGCTCTTCCCAAATACCGCTTTTGTTTCCCCCCAACAAATTGAAGCTCTGTGGCTCTACCAGCACCATTTTCCCCACAACACGCATGTTCTTTGTATCTCTGTGTCATATTTTGATCACTCACAATATTTCAAACTCTTCCCTAATGCTATTTAATGAATAGATTATAATACAGGAAAACCATTCCTCTTATATGCACTGGAAAACAAAGAAACAGTGTAACTTACTTTATTATGATGTTCGCTTTGTTGTAGCGCTCTAACATAACACTCTCTCCAAGATACACATGTATACCCTATGCCTATTTACTAAATCGGGTCATTCTTGCTAAGAAGGACATTTGCGCTTAGTAGACAGGTCTTAATGGAAGCAAGAGATGAGAAAGTCACTGGAAAGGAAAAGTTGATAGGGAAAACCAGAGGGGTAAAAAGCAGTCACTGTTAAATCCCTGAAACTCAATTCTAAGATTCAAGCACTATATGAGCTTTTAAAAGAAGACTCAAGCACTGTATGAATTTTTTTAAGTCCTCACAACTAGACCAATAGATACATCATGATAAACAGAGAAAGATTTAAGTTGTCAAGGATTTCATTTTACTTCTATCTACATTCAATACTCATGGAAGCAGCAGTCAAGAAATCAAACTACATATTGCATTGGACAAATATACTGCACAAAACCTCCCTAAAGTGTTGAAGAAAAAGGTTGTCACTTTAAGGCCTAGGGCACCTCTGACCGAAGGGATAGTATTTTCAGTTGTATCACAGACAAGTGAAATCTGGACATTGAACATGGAGGGCCAAAGGAGAATGGATGCTTCTGAATTAGAGTGCTGGCAAAGAATATTGAAAGGTCCATGAGCTGCCAGAAGCACAAACAAATCTGTCTTAGAAGAACAAAAACCAGAATCCCTCTTAGAAGCAATGATAGCAAGACTCCTCTCACATACATTGAACCTGTTATCAAGAGAGACAAGTCCAAGGAGACTTATTATGGGTGGCAAAGTAAATCATCAATCCATCAATTGCAATCTACTAGTCGACCGCAGATGTAGTGTGGGTAAATCCATGGCATTAGAAAAAGAGATGAAAGTCTATTGTCAATCCCATCACTTAACTGATACACAGCACAGCCAATCAGAGGTCATCTGAAGTGCCAAATGCATGCACAGACAACTGCGCTAAGCACATTTGTGAATAAATGGCTAGATAAATAAATATGTTTTGCATTTTTGTAGTTGGTAGATCATTTGGACTTGATCATTTACTAAGTAGCTCGCATGCTGAAAAAGTGTGAGCACTCCGATATAGATGGACACGGTAGCTACAACAATGGGCTCAAGCGTAACAACTGTGAGAAGGGGCCAGGAGTAGCTAGTATTTCACAGTGTTGGGCATAAGGACACTGTGGGTCAGACACTGTGGCCCTGGTAACAGCAGCAGAGGAGGTAGTAACCCAAGGCATGATGGTAGGGTTTGTATCATATTCCCTACATTCCCACCGTGGGCTCTTGTGAAAATGGTCAAATGTATGCCTGTGTTTTAAAGAAGTCTTCATCGGAGCCCCAGGAGAGGAACCCGTGACTCCTCTGACGTGGATGCACAAACATTCATAAGAAAGAAGCAGGATATCACATCCATTTTTACAGATTCTGAGACTGCAGAACCAGAGTGATGCAAGCAGTTAATTCAGGTGCTAAACAAGAGGTTGGAGGTTCAGCTTCACCCAGAGGCACTCTCAAAACAACAAGTTCACTGCCATCAAGTCAAGTCTGATTCATGACAACTGTGTCTGACAGGGTAGAACTGCCCCGGTGAGGCATTCTAGAAAGGGGACAAAGGGGGACAAGTAATCAACTTCTGAAAAATTACCCATCAAAAACTCTCTGGAGCAGAATTCTCCTCTGACACAATGGGGTCACCCTGATTTAGAATCAACTTGATAGTAATTGGGTTTTTTTATATATTTCTCTTATCTCTATATCACACTCACTATACTTCAAGTTTAACTTTCTATCTGCTGGATACATTCGTCCCAAATACCATTCGAATTCCTGGTGCTCTTAATTGGGCATCAAAAATGTCCAAAAAAAATTGCAGTTTCATTCCTGTAGCCTGAGTATGTTCCTAATGGAAATATACTGGTAATGTATGCATTTTTCTAATAGCTACTGATTCTAATAATGAAAGTTAATATACAACATAGTTCCAAACATACAGGTTCTACATATATCATTTCATTCTCATGTGATTTTAAATGTATTTTATCATTTCCCTCATTTGAATAAAAAATGCTTTTCTCCCAACACCCTTTACCTTTTACCTGCTGTCTGACCAATCTTTTCTCACAGTGAATACCCACCACCTTCCCTTGCATATAATGAATATGATATGACAATGTTGGTGGTAGCCAAACGGTATAGTATACAAATTTCCCATGCTCACTAGACAGGCCATTCTGCAAACAGCACTACAAAGGAAAGTGTACAAGTGTGTGTCAGAAGATATTGCTATAAAGTCACAGAAGCTGCTATTAGGCAAAACCTTCAAAAATATAAAGCTATTGTCTATAAATATGAAGCTAGGTCTATACACTTCTGAAGGCAATTTTCCCATCTTTCTAACAATTCCCCCAAATAATCCTGAGCACTGCATTTTGCACAGCAGTTTGGGCATCCATGAGGGCAGTGGTTCTCAACCTTTCTAATGTCCCGACCTTTTAATACGGTTCCTTATGTTGTGGTGAGGCCCCCCCCCCACACACACACACACACACACCATCAAGTTATTTTTGCTGCTACTTCGTCGCTGTCATTTTGCTACTGTTATGAATCATGTGACTCCTGTGAAAGGGTCGCTCAACCCCCAAGAGGGTCGTGACCCATCAGTTGAGAACCACTGCTCTAGCGATTTGAATCATGTTCTTTTCAAATGGTCTTTGAGTTTGGGGCTGAGGGGCACAAGAAGAAGTCTCAAGGAACAACATTAAGGCTGTAGGGTGGATGAGGTATGATTGCCCAAAGAAATTCTCATGGAGCTGTCCTCAAAGCATAAGCAGATGCATCTGTTGGGGGGGGAGGCATCACTGCCCTCTGGTGGTCATGGGAGCTACCCAGCCTTGCTCCTGGAGAGTCGCTGCTGAATTTGAACCGCCAAGCCCGTGGGTCGTAGTCCCGCACTCAACCACTACGCCACCAGGGCTCAGCCCAGATGCATCTTTATGACTGGGGAAAATCCTTGAGCACAATTTCCTGTCCTTTTTCTCACCAATGGTGCCTTTGATTTTTCCTGAAATTTCTTCCTAATCCTCCCCATGATTATCCCTACCAGAAAATGTATCAAGATTATCTCTTTGGGATCAAAAACAAACAAAAACCATAACCTTCATCTTTTAAATTGACCTCTTTGCCTTGAATTTAACTGGCCCATAAGTTCCCTTCAGAAGCCACTGTTTAGACTGAACTTCTTTTTAAGGCTCCAGAAGGAAGCTAAGACAAGTGTCTAACTGAGAGAAGATGTGTACAGCCATCCACTGGTCTCATCCACTGTTTGAATATATTTTGTTTGGAATAAACCCATGCATGTAACAGTGTTGGTAGTAATCAATATTTTTTGACTAACCATCATCTATTACCATAGTATCCCTACTTTAGGACCTTAGGACTTTTTTTTTTTCATTTTGGTAGAAACAGCATGTTCTAATTGTCTGGGATCATTATTCTTTCTTGTTCAGGTCCTCACCACCGGGCTTCTAGGATGCCACTAAAACCCGGTCCTGTTTTTCTTTTCACCAAATACCAGATATCTTGAAAATGCTACGAACATTCTCAAGACAACGAAACGATTCGGGCTGACCTTGTTTTCTTTCTACTCCCAAATTGAGAGCCAGCAACCTTCAAAGGAGCCCTGGTCTCTTTCACTGGAGAATAATACAAAGGGCCAGCAGATTGTGCCACTTGAATAGTGTCTAGAGGGAAGGTGCCAACTTCCTGGTGGCAGAGTCTCTTTATAGTCACGGGATCAGGTCTGTGTTCCCACGTAAACTCGTTTCTTAACCCATTTAATGGTCCCTTTAAAAAATAACCTCTTTCACTATTTGTCATATGGATGATAATTCTTTCTCGTGCAGCTGCTGGTGGATTTGAACTGCTGACTTTGTGGTTAACAACTCAACTCACCACCACTATGCCACCAGGGCTTCGGACGTGTGGCACACGCTATCAGTATTTCTAGGAAGATTTAGGCAGAGATGGCATATGTCAATAAGCCAAACATGCATTCAAATTTTCCAAGGAGCTGTAAACTGTAATTCTTCAACTATAAAGTTCCTATGTTTTTGTTTTCTGTCTTTTCCTCTTTTTTGGTCCCTGAACCAAACGTTTGTGTGTCAGATTTGAATGGCTCACTTTGTCCGCCTTATTTAAGTATAGTGCCAAAATGCTAATGGCGAAATCCATTTTAGGCTTGTGTCGTTGAGAATTTGAAAACATAGGTAAATATTATTGGAAAGAGATCCCATTTATACTTACTGCTCATTATGAACGGGAAAAGAAGGGTATGAAATTTTGTTTTATTAAGCAAAATCATTTTATTAAAGAATCAATATGTAAAATATGCAGAGTGCCAAAATCCCAACACATGAAAATGTTCTGCATGGTTTGTTTGCTTTGTCGGAGTAAAGCTTCCTTAAATGTTAGAATTCATTAAACTTGGCTCAGTCTGCTTCATGGAGATGTAGACGGGCAAAGGGCGGAGAGAAGAGGTGGCTCTGGGAGTCCTGGCACGGAGTTTGGAGAGGGTTTATGTGGAAGAAAAGGACTGGAATCATGAGCCGTGAGTTTGAAGCTTAGAACAGAGAGGATGTGTTCAGCCAGGGAGATTCAGCAAGTCTTGAACTTGGTACCAGCCTGCTGTTTCTCCCACAGGTGAGGTTGTAAGCACTGTAAACCAGGCACAGGCCAACGTGTATTATAGTGTGTGGTCCCACCTATTCTCTTACTTTCCAATGCTGTTGCATGGGGAGCAGGTAACCCCTACGTAGGAATGGAGCTTGTTTTCCAAGAGTCTTTCCAAGACCAGCTAGGGCTGCGAGCTGTTGTGGTCAGAGACTGAACCTCATACCCCCTTTACTTCCCACTATCAAGGGCTAAAACAAAGCCTAACTCAACCCCAATGCCATCAAGTCCATTCCAATTCACAGCGACCCTACAGGACTAAGTAGAATGGCCCCATAAGGTTTCTGAGGCTGAGCTCTTTAAAGAAGCAGCATGCTACATCATCTTCCCATGAAACAGCTGAACACTGCTCTTTCTGTTGGAAGCCAGGTCCTTTAACCACTGCCCCACCAAGGGCTGAGCCCGCCTCAAAGCAGTGAGAAAAATTGCACTTGAATGAACAATAGACAGAAGGATATTATTAAAATAAATTTAAAACCAGTCGCAATTCTCATTCCAGAAATATTCGCTGATACAAGTGGGACTGCTAACCACAAAGTCAGTGATTCACATCCATCAGTCACTCTGCAGAAAAAGACGTAACTTTCTGCTCCCCGAAAGATGTGCAGCCTCAGAAACCCTGTTCAGGGTCATTCTGCATCAGAATTGGCTTGGTGGAAGTGGTTGGGGGGTGTTAACTATTCAAAGATGTGAAACGGTGGGTGTTACAGAACTACATCGTCCAGTAGGGTCCTTGGTGCTCCAAGGAGAGGAAGGAAACTTCTCAATCACAAAATCACAATTTCAAATGTGAGGGGGCCTCCAAAAGTTCATGAAAAATTCTATCATCTTTTTCATTCCCATTCCCATGAGGTTTTTGAGGACCCCCTTATACAAGCAGCCCTGCCATGGAGTTTATTATATGCAAAGTTTATTATATGCAAAATCCAAAGCTGGCTTTTAGGATCCCTTGGCTCTTCATCAAGAGTCAGCCTTCTCCTTGAGAACTTGGCATGATAGCTCACTATTAACTTAGCTCCCTCTTTGTGATAGTTCAGTTTATTGTGCCAACTAGGCTCCCATGGGAACATGTGGGCAGAGTTTAATCAGGGCGCAGCTTGATTGGAGGGAGACCGAGATAAATGGCTCTCGGAAGCTGGCTTCCTCCTCACTTTTCCCCTGGTGACTGGATCAGCAGAAAGCTGCCTGAACCATTCTTTTGCTCTAACCATCTGCTGCGCTACCTGTGGACTGAGCCAACCCATGGATCACATCACTGTGCATGCTTGGCGGGAGTTTATGGCTCCATCGTGACCTGCTTCTCTACACTCCTGCTGCTGGTCTCCACGATGCCTCAACTTCTCAGCCTCCTGCTTTTGCCACCCCACCCTGCCTGACCTGCTGCCTTTGGCTGATTCTGCTCGCCCTGCCTGAGGGCAGATTCCACTGTCTGCTTCCTTGATCTTGGACCAGCAATCAGCAGGAGTTGAAGAACCTTCAGTATCTTAACTGTTCCCTGACAGTAAGTTGAACTGAGCCCTCTATGCTGCTGTGTGAACTAATTAGCTGTTGCATTCCTCCTTGCTATATAAATCTATCTAGATGTATCTAGATAGAAATATTTGTGTCCTGGATTTTTTTTACTACCTCCCAGAAATGACAGAGTAAAAGATCCAGTGCAACCAATTACATGTAGGAGTGCTCTTGACCACTGTGGTCAATACATGTCACTATCAGCTTTATTCTTCCCAGAAGCAGAAACCACATCAGGATTAAGCATACCAGGGATTGGCTGGGGAGAAATGAAGGTGACGGGTGAAGAGTAAAAAAGATAAAGAGGATAAAGAGCAGAAGAAAGTCTGCCAAGCCTCCTGGATTATGAAGCCAGTACCCAGGAAGGACAAGAGGGAAGAGAAGATTGGATAGGGAGACCTATTCTGCAGCGAGGTCCTGAGAAAGCTTTAGCCAAGTCAGTTGCGTGCCGGTGCCTAGGAAGAGGAATGTTGGACTAGGTATAAAGAGACCACCAGGCTCAATCACTGGCTGAGAGGATAATGTCGGCCAGAATACAATGGAAGAGTCCAAAGGTGGCAGCTGGTGCTGTGAGTCAACCCTGTTCTCGGCAGAAACTTTTCTTGGTGGAGATCTTTGTTGCACACTTCTGCAACCACCCCGTCACTACAGACATACACTCAAGAGTCACGGGGGTTCTGGATCAAATCTGATTGTATGCTGAGACATTTCAAATGTGACAAGGTGTTAATGAAAATCTCTGTAAAATAAATTCACCATGCCTCTGCCTTCCGAAACAGACCATTCAAAACACAAGTTAACCTTTCTACATTATTCATTGTCCTTGCTTGTAAGATTAATGATTAGACCCTCAGGTAACACAATAATGTCCTCGGGGACTACTGATGTGTATTAGCCCTTCTGCTAAATGGTATAATTCTGATAACTCTCCTGACAATGCTTCTGTCATTTTTTAGTTTCATAATCCCCCCTAACTCTAAGATGGCCATCTGTCACGCCTTTCCACTCTAAGTATTCCCACCTCCAGAAGTTCCATCTGTTTATGGTTAATTTTTCTTATGGAAATTTTCAAATGAATCCAAAATCAGAGAGAACAGAATGAACAAATTTGCACAGGACCATCACACAGCTTCTGCAATTATATGTGGCTGTCCTTGTTTTGGAGTCCTGGAGTGGTGCAAATAACTAATGTGATCACGGTTAACTGCTTGGAAGAAAGGCCTGGTGAACTACTTCTGCGAAGCCAGCCACCCTAAAGAGCACCACTCTATCGTAACACACATGGGGTCACTGAGAAGGCTGGTGTGCAATCTTGTTTCACCTGCATTCCACCCACATCCCCTCTACCATCCTTAAGGAGTTAGAAGAAAATCCCCCAATGTCATATGAATTGATTACAAACTTTTCAGCATATGGTCTTTAAAATAGCATCATTTTCTTAAGATCACAACACTATTACCAAAATGTTCTTATAGAAATTATTTTGTATCATCAACTAACCAGGGTGACAGTTACATAACCTTGTCAATTTTGAGACTTACCAGTGAAAGGGGAGACTTTACCTGTCAACCAAGTCGCAACTGGATGGCCTCATTTGGAAATACTAAGGAGATACATAGCTCACTGGAGGCCAGACTCTCAATTATTACCTGGGAGACATTGCAACTGACAAGACACATAGAGCTACACTAGTTCCCTGTGCTAGGGGAGCCATGGGGAGACCCCTGCCAACTCTGAGATGCTTACACCACCACTGGATACATAACACTTCCCACCCACTGGCCTGTGATCTTCCTTCATTCTGTCTTTGAATGTGTTTTGTGAGTTTGAAGAGGACTTTATAGATTGGTATTGGACATATGGGCTAATATAGGACTTATGGACTTGATCTGGATTGAGTTGGGATGTCTTCTTAATATACAATTACTCTTGATATAAAGTTCTTTCTTGTACACTTATGAGTGCCTATGAATTTTTTTCTCTAGTCTACCCAGACTAATATACCAGTCAACAGTCCTATTTCTCAAGTGGGCCCATAACTTTCAAATCTGCATTATTACCTAGGAGCCAAATCAGGCCCACACATTGCAGTTAGCTGACATGTCTCTTGGGGCCCTTTTATTCACCTCAGTCCTTTATCTTCTTCTTCCTCTTCTCCTATTAGCAGCCTATTTGTTGCATATAGCAGGTCATTTGTCCTGTACAGTTTCCACCTCATTTATTTTGATGATTTTATCTCTGTGAAGTCCTTTAAATAGGTTACTCATTCCCCTTTATTTCTTGTAAAATGGTAGTTAGCTGTACATCTTGCATAGATTCTCTGGTTGATTTCCTCGTGGACTCATGGAGGAAATGTTCCCAAAGTTCTCAGAAGTTCATAAGTTTAACTGTAGGTGTTACACTTAAATGTCAGTTTGGCTGAATAAAATACACTTGTCTCAATTTGTTCCCGAGCCTCTCAATTATATTACTCCATTGTCTTCTGTCATAAAATGGTGCTGTCAAAAAGTCTCACACCAATCTTATACTCTTTCCTTTATTAGTGACTTGTCGTCTTGCCTATATGACCAAAGGATGATTTTCTTTATAATTGAAAGCTAATCATTTTACTAGAGTATGCCTCAATCTTGACCTCTCGGGTGAAATTTTCAGGTTTATGATGAACCAAGCCAAGATATTCTAAATCGCCACAAAAACATGCAAAAAGTTAGATAATGTATAAGGAAGAATGAAGAAATAATCCAATTGAACACGCATTTTCATCATGGTATTGGCAAAGACTATTGAATGAAACGTGTACTACCAGAAGAACAAGCAAATCTGTCTGGAAAGAAATACAGTCAGAATATTCATTAGAAGGAAGGATGGTAAGATTTCATCTCACATACTCTGGACATGCTTTGAAAAGAGGCCAGTCCCAAAAGAAAGACATCAAGATTGGAAAAGGAAAGGGTCTGCAAAAAGGAGGAAGCCCCTCCACAAGACACAGTGGCTGCAACAATGGCATGATGCAAAGCAATGATTGTGAGGGTGCCATAGCACTAGACAATGTCTATTTCTGCTGTCAATAGGGAACCATCTCAATAAGGCAGTTAGCAACAATGTAATGAGTACTTTCCATATCTAGATCATTTTTGGGGGGAGGACCTCTAAAATTACAGTTTGGCCACTTGTCCATTGCATTTGCTCGTCTTCTCAAGAAGCCTTAGGTAATTGTTCTTGGTCTATCTTCTATATCGGTTACTTCTGAAGATGTCAGTCAAACCGATTCTTAGAACTGTGAGTAAGACCCAAAATCGGGAAGTAGCAAGAGCATTAAAAGAAGATAGAACTATGCGTAGGAGATCATGGAAGTTTAGTTGAGTGACTATGGGTGTTCGTTGAGGCTGAATAGAAAGTGAATATAAAAATACAGAAGTCAAACTAGAAAGGATATCAGAAGCTTGTTCATAAAGGATTTCACTAATCAGGTATGCTTTGAGGCTTGTCTTTTTTTTAACAAATAACAAGAAGGATTTTAAGGCATGGGAGAATATTTGAGAAATATTGCATTGGTATCGATAGGAATGACCTGGAAAGTGGAAAACAAATAAAAAGATAAGAAATAAGAGCTTTTTAAGTGCACACTTTGTGCCTGGAAATTGTAAATAGTTTATTTGAGTAATATTATTTACCCCTCAAAATAAGCCTGCTAAGTAGCTTTTACTATTCCAATTTCCCACAATTAGCACACTCTGTTTTTAATAACCTTATTGGGGTTTATTACAGCCCTTAAAACATTCCATATCTCAATTGTATCAAATATTTTATACCAATATCTTCTCTGTTTTCTTATTTTGTTTTTTTTGGGGGGGGGCATCACTGCCCTCTGGTAGGAGTGGGAGACCCAGCCTTGCTCCTGGAGAGCTGCTGCTGGATTTGAACCACCAAGTCAGTGGGCCGCAGTACCACACTCAACCACTATACCACCAGGGCTCAGCCCCAAATATTTTCTACTTCAGTCCTTTGTATGAACTCTTTTTTCTAATCCCTCCCCCACCGTCCCATTCTCACGAATCCTTGATCAAGTATATATTGTTTTTCATATATTTTTTCATTCTCAAAATATTTTATTTCTACTTGAGCCCTTGGTAAGAGCTCTTCATTTTCCCCTCCCTTTCAGCTCCCCCCTCCCTCATGAACACTTGATAATTTACAGATTGTTATTATTTTGCCATGTCTTACACTGTCCAATGTCTCCTTTCAACTGCTTTTCTGTTGTTTGTCTCCCAGAGAGAGGGTTCTATGTAGTTCCTTGTGATTGGTTCCCTCTTTCTACCCCACCTTCTCTCCACCCCCCTGGTATTGCCCCTCTCACCACTGATCCTGAGGGGTTCATCTGTCCTAGATTCCCTGGGTTTTCAATTCCCATCTGTACCAGTATGCATCCCCTAGGCTAGCCTGATTTGTAAGGTCAAATTGGGATCATGATAGTGTGGGGAAGGAAGCGTTAAAGAACTACAATGAAGTTGTATGTTTCCTTGTTGCTACACTGCACCTTGACTGGATCATCTCCTCCCTGAGACCCTTCTGTAATGGACTGTCTTGTTGCCTACAGATGGGTTTTGGGTCCCCACTCCGCACTCCCCCTCATTCACAATGATATGATTTTTTTGTTGTTCTTTGATGCCTGATACCTGATGCCATCAATACCTCATGATCACACAGGTTGGTGTGTTTCATCCATGTGGACTTCATTGCTTCTGAGCTAGAGGGCTGCTTGTTTACCTTCGAGCCTTTAAGACCCCAGGAGCTATCTCTTTTGATAGCCAGGCACCATCAGCTTTCTTCAACACATGTGCTTATGCACCCACTTGTCTTCAGGGATTGTGTTAAGAAGGTGAACATTGGGCTGAGCCCCGGTGGCGTAGTGGTTGTGCGCGGGACTGCGGCCCACTGGGACGGAGGTTCAATTCCAGCAGTGGGGCTGGGCCTCCTACTCCTACCATCGGAGAGCCGTGATGCCCAAAAAAAAAACAAAAAACAAAAAACAAAAAAAAAAAAAGAAGGTGAACATTATGGAATGCCAGTTTAATAGAACAAAGTATTCTTGCATTGAGGGAGTACTTGAGTGGAGGTCTAATGTCCATCTGCTACCATAATACTAAACCTATAAATATAAGCACATACTTCTATTTCCCCATCATCATATAATTAGCACACTTGAGACCTAACCTGTTTAAGCAAATTACCTGATGTCACATAAGAAAAGTGACAGCCTGCGATCACAAGTCTGTACCAACTGACCTTCAACTCTACATTTGTTTAATCAATAATGAAGTCATTCAAGGCCAGAAATAAGATTCATGTGAAGGTTTGGGATTAGAATTAGGTAAGATCTAGAAAAAAATGTAAATATGAAATTAACTAGATGCTATAGGATGAGTGAGAGTGAGGGGGGAAGTTTATGATGGTTTTAGTTAAACTGTTGTTGTTGCTGTTGATATTGTTAAGTGCTCTCAAGTTGGTTCCACCTCCTACTGACCTTGTGAACAAATAGCCGGTAGCCGGTCCTGTGCCTACCCAGGCAGAAATGGTCTTCCAGGGTGTCAAGAAAACTAGGGATACCAAGTGGGAGACCAGTAGACTGTTCGTCAATGGATTCTGGCTGTGCAGAGAAAAAGGAGCATGTAAGGATAGATGGGATCTGGGTGAATAGAGGATGGGTGGAGGATGTTTGTTTTACATAGGAAGGACAAGCATAGTTGTGCACTAATTGCCTGAACCGAGAAATCCCAAAGGTTGGACAAGGACGTGGAAGAAGAGATGTTGATCTCTTACTACGTGCCATGCATTGTAGAGAGCACTCTTAAATAAATACAGGCGCTGTTAAGTGCTGTTCCTTCGGTTCTGACTTATAGTAACTCCACCTACAACAGAAGGACACATTGTCTGGCCTGGTACCCTGTGTATAGTCATCATGACCCCAGAAAACAGACTAGAAGAGCCCCAGAACAGCACTCACAGAGGCCAAACACCACTTTCCTTCTCTCACGCCGCAGCTGTGAGTTCAAACCCCCTGCCTTCTGATTATCACCCACTGAGCCACCAGGGATCTTTCTTTCTCCTGTGTTACTCCCACTTAATCTCTGCTGGGTTTAGCTACATTTTTACAATCGCATGGCTCGTAATGACCAGGATCAGACTTCAAGCCCATGTCTACTCTGAGCATTTCTCATATTGGCCTTTTAGAACAACTCGGCGAGCCCACGCCAACTCATAACGTCCCTGCAGCGCAGGAGAGAACTGCCCCTGCGTAGTGCCAAGACTGCCATTTTAGTAGAAAGCCTCATCTTCCTCCCGCAGAGAGGCCACATTTTGAACCGCCGACCTTTGCATTAGCAGACCCACGTGGAGCCGCGATGCCGTCAGAGCTCCTTTCTAGGACAAATCGTGGGACACCTGGAGGAGGAGTGGTTAAGCCTTGGCTGCCAACTGGACCTGGTCTGCCAGTCGGAACCACTAGCTGCTCTGGGGGAAAACAGACAGGGTTTTCTGCGCTGATCAAGTGTTAACGTCTCAGACACTCCCCAGCACGGTTCTACTCTTTCTGTTGGGTCATGTTGAGTCAGAGCAGGGAGTTTGGTTTGGGGGAAAGAAAACACCTGGATTCAAGTTTCGGTTCTGTAATCTCTCCAATTCCTTATCTGTAAAACAAATAAGTATCTGCTTATTTGCTTAAGTAAGTGCTCAACTGGTTACCAAGGGATTGGGCAATGTAAGCTTACCATCCACTCCATAGGCTATGTTCTGTCCAGTCACCTCCACAGTTATGAGTTTGGTGTTCCGAAAACTCATAAACAGACACCAAGAGCTTTTTATTCCTAAGAACTATTACCAAGATTATATTTTAGGTGAGAAAGACTACATTTAAGAATTCGTGTTACTACTAATATTACCATCACTGAATCTTGGGAATTATTTTGATAGAAAAACATGGGAAGTTTAGGATTAAACAAAACTTATAGTTTGAGAATGCCATTTTTATTACTCAGAATTTGAGTCCAGCTGATTTGCTAACACTTTAGTTTGCTGGGCAATTTTATCACTAAAAAGTTAAGAAATATTTTTACCTGTAAAGATGTTGCTTCGTGAGCATGTTTATTTCAACTTTGGAAATGATTTGTACATGATTTCTAGATTTGTACATGATTTCTAGATTCTACCCAAAGAAATCCGCCATCTCTGAAGTTATCTAAAACTTTCCTAAACAACTAAAACTTGTATGTACTAGAAAACAGAAACCTCTGCTGACTAGGCTCATCTGAAGCAAATCTTAGAAGATGAGGATAGGGCAGCAAATGAGTAATGAACCATGCACAACTCGCTTTGAGAGGCACCCAGTTTGAAAAGAGCATTGTCAAGCTGACAGAAGCATTTGTCTCAGTAAATATTCTTCTTCATTCCTAACCCATTCAACCATGAGAAGGTGAACACGGACAGCAATCTAAAAGTCTCTAATGAATACTTGTAACATATAAGCTGAAAAATCCCTGCTCTACCTGCCTCCTGTGAAAAATAGCAGGAACTAGAGACTGTCTGTCAGTGGGTCATCCTACGGTGGTTTGCATGTTGCTCTAGTGCTGAAAGTTACATCACTGATATTTCAGCTACCAGAAAGTTTACCTATCGTGGACAGGTTTCCATATACCTTCCAGATTAGAAAGAAAGGTCTACTTTTTTTTGGATCTACTTCCAAAAATTAGTCAATGAAAGCCCAGGCAGATGACAACAGTATGGTATCTGCCATTATGCTGGATGATGAGTCCCTTAGGTTGGAAGACACTCAAAATACACAGTGTCCATAGTTAAAGGCTTGAGCATCCCAATGGTTGTGAAGATAAGACACAACCAGACAAGTGATGTCAAAAAAAAAGACACAACCAGGCAACATTTCATGGTTGCCCATGAGTTGAAGCCCACTTAATGATGATAAAAATGAGAAGGAACATAAGAGAGAAGTTCCTACTTCCAACTCCCATAGGTCTCACCAAAATGAACCTCTCGCCCAGGAATTTTAAAGATTAAAGATTAATAAAAATAAGAAAACATCAAGTTAGAGATAGAAGAGTGTTACCAAGGCAGCCAAACCCACAGAACAAGTTGCTAGAGAGACATGAACCCCAGACATGAACTTCCCCTTTAGACAGTTGCCAATTCATAAGATATGCTGGGTACAAGGATAAAAAGAATCCAAAAGAAAGAGAGAACATGGTCCAGTTTGCTTAATGAGGTTCACCTAACTTTGAAACAAAAACCAGCAAAAATTTCAAAAGAAAAAAAGTGAATCACAGACATACCCACTGTGAACATATTTGTAAAAGTAACTGCAATAAAAGTTATAAATATATTTTAAAGATAATGTATTATAGTTGAATTTACCTCGGGACTGTAAGGCTATTCTCACATTAGAAAATTCTAGTGGTATAATTCACCACACTTAAAGATTAAAGGGGGTAGGAGTACGAATATGATAATCTCAAAAATATTGCCAGAAAAGCTCCTACAAAACTTCATTATAAAAGTGTTTGACACACTAGAAACAGGATATGACATTACTTTGATACTGAAGATATCAAAAGTACAGCAAACATCATATTAAAAATAGAGAAATACCTTTAAGATTGGGAATATAACAACATACCCACTCTACACATTCTATTCAGAATCATAATTGGGGTCCTAGAGGTGAATAAGTACATCAGTAAAAGAATTGCCAAAGGAGAAAGAAAAGAAAAGGAAATATACCTGTAATTGGTCACAGGCAACATGATTAGCTATGTGACATATCAAAAAACATTAACCAGAAAAACTACTAAAGTTTTAAAAATAAATCTAACATGGTTTTGCAATTCATAATCAGAGTTGCAATGTCCCACTGACATGCAACAAGGAAAAGGAGAAAATGTTTTTATTATATCCATCATTAAAAATATAAAAAATATTTAGGGATTATTAGGCTAAGAAAATATGTAGAATACTTTTAACAGAAAGCTAAGAACATTCTTGGGAGAAATTACTAAAATCTAAACCAACAGAATGAATGTCTATTGAAGACAAACCATATAATTGTTGCTGCTCTGTTAGGGCATCATGGAATCAGCTCTGACCTATTGTGACCCTGGGTTCAACAGAACAAAACACTGCACCATCTTGTACCATCCTCACAATTGTTCCTATGCCGGAGCCCATTGATGCGATCACTGTGTCAATCCATCTCCTGGACGGTCTTCCCCTTCTTCACGGCTCCTCTACTTTCCCAACCATGATGTCCTTCTCCGGAGTCTGGGCCCTCCTGACTACATGCCCAGAGTATGTAAAATGAAGTCTCATTGTCCTCGTAGAGAGAGTCATTTCTTCTACATTGATACGTGTATTCAATACAGTCCAAATGAAAATCCCAGCTGGATATTTACTTTCTGGGAATTGATAAGCGGATCTTAAAATGTGTGTGTAAATGTTCAAAGGACACAAATAATCATGATAACTTTTAAACTAAACAAAGTTGAAGGACTCACGCTACTGACTGCTCGGCTTATTCTATATCCATGGTAATTAAGACAAGAGTAGCATGACACAAAGATAGAAAGAGTTTGAAACTAAAGAGAGTTTGAAATCCTAGCTGCACAAATACGGACCCTTGGATTCTAATAAATTAAGTGTTGTACATCAGTTTGCTATGAGTCAGAACTGACTTCCAGCCCCTAACAGCAACAACATTGACTGTTCTAAGAGAGCTGGTCAGCACCATCAACCAATGAGTTTAACTATGGCAGAAGGGTGTCCAAATTTTTATAATCTGGAATTTGTTGTCCACTGCTTTTTTAAACACATGTGTATATTTGATTGCGGTTTTTAAAATTCACAAAGAACATAAAGGTTTACTTAGAAAGTTGACCATTTCTTCCCCTATGCTCCCCACTCAGGAACCCACATGTACTTAGCTGTATCTTTGCCTCCTAGCTCCTTTGTCTATTTCCTTTTCCTTTCCTCTTGTCTCACTATCACACTCAGCCTTCATTTGGATTTAGGTAATTCCTCTTGGTTACAGTGCCCTTGATCAAGCCTAGCAGGCCACCTACACCCTCATCACTATCACTGGTTCCCTTGTACGTGGATTTGTTAACACCCACTTCCTTTCCCCCACCTCTCCCCCTCCCATGTCCCCCTGAACCATCAGGGCCATTTGTTTCTCCTAGATGGTTTATCCCACAATCTAGACAGACCTGCAGAGAAAATAATACGCACAAAAACAAGACAGAGCAAAACAAAGCAACAGAAGAAAACAAAACAACAACAAACCAATGACCAAAAAAAAACATGTAAATAATTCAGGATCATTTGTTGACCTTTAGGAGTGATTTCTGGACAAGTCTGATGAGGTGCCGTGTCCTGACCCCACCGTCTATTTTTGGTATTCCCTCGGGACTTCCTTTCTCTGCTCCCTTCGCTATTCTTTTGCAGGCCTTCAGTGTTATGCCTCAGTGTGGTGGTGTCCGATGAGGCGCAATCCCACACTGTGTCTCCGGTGCTGTCCCCCGTGAGGGAGATCATGTCTCACAGTGGGGCCGGCCACATGGTCCTCTGTGTGCATTGGCTGTTCTGAGCAGGGATATCACCCTCAAGGCTTGGGGGGTCAGGATGCGCTCCACTCTTTCTTCCTCGCTCTTCATTTGCTCCTGTGTGCTCTGGTCAGACATGTCCCTCTCCCTGAGCTGTAGCTTCAGCGCTGTCCTGTGAAGGAAATTTCTCTGCAGGAAGGGTGGCTGTCCACATAGTTGGGACACATAGTCAGGCCCCTCAGGTCTCTCTACTGGTTCCCTGATTCATGTTGGTATGTTGCATTCTTATAAAGATAAATTTTTTAAAGGAGTACAGATGTTAAACTCCAATTCAGAAAAGTATGTAGAGGAAGAAAATCATATCGGATGAATCTTAGATGAAAATATTTAATACCAGAAAATTGCTTACCTGTATAGATCACAAAAAATTGTGGCTAACACCAAAAAAACTGGGAATTCCAGAACACTTGATTGTGTTCACATAGAAACTGTACATCAAACAAGCAAAACAACTGGGAATTTTGTGGTATGTTGTTTTACAGCAGTGAGGCTGCAGCTCAGGGAGGGGGGCATGTCTGACCAGAACACAGACTCAAATGAAGGGGAAGGAAGAGAGAGTGGAGCAAGCACATCCTGATCCACCAACCCCTGAGGACGGCCACGATATCCCTGCTCAGAACAGACAATACACATAGAGGACCTTATGGCCAGCTTCACTATGAGACACGATGCCGCTTACAGACCCATTGCCCTAAGGGGGACTACACTGGACACACAGTGTCTGGACTGCACCAGGTCTGGCCACACAACACTGAGGACATGCAGCAGGGCAGCAAAGGGAGTAAAGTATGGCGGTCCCAAGGGGGTACCACGGATAGACTGTGGGGCCAGAGTGTGGCACCCTATCAGACTCAACCAGAGGTTGAGATCAACAAACAGACCTCAAACTATTTACAGGTTTTTCTTTTTTATAGTTATTTACATTTGTATTTATTTCTATTTTTCTGGACATTATTTTTTATTTGTTTTTTGTCATCAGTTTGTTTTCTTTTGTCACTTTGTCTTGCTATGTCTTGTTTTTTTTGTGCATATTATTATCTCTGCAGATCTATCCAGATAAGATAGGCTGGATGAGGAGGGAGGATGAGAAAACAACAGATTGATGGATCCAGAGGAGGGTGGGAGAGGGGGAGGTGAGGGGAAGGAGCTGGTGTTGACCAACACAAGGACAAGGAAACAAGTGGTCCAAAATGAGTGGCAAGGAGAATGTGAGAGCCCTGGTATGAATTGATCAAGGGTAAGATAACTGAGGGAAATTATTGAAACCCAAATGAAGGCTGAGCATGATAGTGGGACTAGAGGAAAGTAAAAGGAAATAGAGGAAAGAACTAAGAAGTAAAGAGCATTTATAAAGGTCTAAATAACAGGCATGCACATAGGTAAATATATTTATATATAATGATGGGGAAATAGATCTATGTCAATATATTTATAGGCAGCAGATGTACACTGGGCCTCCAACTCAAGTATTTCCTCAATGCAAGAACACTTTGCCCTATTAATTAACATTCCATGATGCTCACCTCCCCAACACGATTGCTGAAGACAAATGTATGCATAAGCAAAAGAAAGTTGATGGTGCCCGGCTATCAGAAAATATAGTGGGTTAGTCCAGTAGACTAGAGGAACAGATTTCATAAACATGCATATAGATATAAGGAAAAGGTTTAAATACAAGAGGAACAGGACATTGAACGCAGTCCAATTCAAAGTCATAAGTCCGATATTAACTCATATGCCCGAAATCAGTCTATAAAGTCTCATTCCGACTCACGAAGTCACAAGTCAGTGGGTGCAGAATTCCGGCGCTGGCAGGGGTCTCCACATGGCTCCTCACTTCCAGGGCTCAGGGTCCTTCAACAGCAGACGCAACTCATCGCTGGCAGAGGTCTCCATGTGGCCGCCCCAGCTTCAGAGGTCTAGCTTCATCAGGGCAAAGCTGTGTGGTGTCTATGCCAGCTCCTCCAGCTTCTCAGATGCTGCCATCTTGTCTTGTCCGTGATTAATTGTCTCTGAGACTAACTCCCAACAACTGGGGAAGAAAGCTTCTCATCTTCAAGAGGAAAATATCGCGAGATTTCCCAGAAGTCTCAGGAGAAAGCCATGCCACACGGAGGCCTCATTGGCTATTCAATGGCTATCTCCAGATTAACAGGCTAAACTCGCCCTTACATTTCAATCATAAAATTAACATAAGCATGTGACTGCCACATATAGCATCTGGGGTCTTAAAGGCTTGAAGGTAAACAAGCAGCCATCTAGCTCAGAAGCAACAAATTACACATGGAAAAAGCAGGCTGTGTGACCACTGGGTGTCAAAGGGATCAGGTATCAGGCATCAAGAACATAAAATCATATCATTGTGTGACCACCTTCTTGATATGTTTGCTGAAGACAATGTATGCATAAGAAAATGTGAAGAAAGCTGATGGTGCCCGGCTATCAAAAGATATAGGATCTGGGGTCTTAAAGGCTTGAAGGTAAACTAGTGGCCATCTAGTTCAGAAGCAATAAAGCCCATATGGAAGAAGCACACCAGTCTGTTTGACCATGAGGTGTCAAAGAGATCAAGTATCAGGCAGCAAAGAACTAAAAATTATAACATTGTAAATGAGGGGGAGTACAGACTGGGGACCCAAAGCCCGTCCATAGGTAACAGACATTCCCTTACATAAGGGTTGCAGGGAGGAAAAGAACCAGTTGCGGTATGGTATAGCAATGGTGAAACATGCAACTTTCCTCTAGTTTTTAAATGCTTCCTCTCACTATCATGATCCCAATTCTACCTTACAGATCCAGCAAGACCAAAAAAGGTACAGATAGGAACTGGGAATATAGGGGATCCAGAACAGATGATTCTTCAGGACCAGTGACAAGAGTAGCAATACCGGGAAGGTGGAGGGAAGGTGGGGTAAAAAGAGGGAGCCAATTATAAGGATCTACATAGAACCTCCTCCCTGGGGTAAGGACAACAGGGAAGTGGGTGAAGGGAGACATCAAACAATATAAGATATGACAAAATAATAATAATTTATAAAATTATCAAGAGGTCATGAGGGAAGGGGGAGCAGGGAGGGAGAGCAAATATGAGAAGCTAATACCAAGGGCTTAAATAGAAAGCAAATGATAGGGGCAACAAACGTACATAGGTTCTTGACATGTAATAGATGTATGTATGGATTGTGATAAGAGTTGCATGAGCCCCCAACAAAATTATTTCTTTGGGGGGGGGCATCACTGCCTTCTGGTGGCGGGAGTAGGAGGCCCAGCCGTGCTCCTGGAAAGCTGCTGCTGGATTTGAACCTCCAACCCAGTGGGCCACAGTCCTGGACGCAACCACTATGCCACCGGGGCTCAGCCTAAAATTGTCTCTTAACTGTTCCGAAGCAAAGATATCACCGTGAGGACTAACATCCTGTTGTCCCCTCAGATAGATGCAAAGTTGGAAGATCGATAAAGACTTGAAAAGGAATTGTTAAAATTGAATCACGGTATTGGCGAAGGATATTGAGTATAACATGTAGTGCCAGAAGAACAAGCAAAACCTCTCTTGAAAGAAATGCGGTCCAAATGTTCTTTAGGCGTTGGAATGTCAAGACTTTGTCTCACGTACTTTGGACCTTTCATCAGGAGGGGACAGTCCCTGGAGAAAAACCTCATGCTTGTTAAAGTAGATGGTCATCAAAAAAGACCTTCAACAGGATGGACTGGCACAATGAGCTCAACAGGGAGTTCAAACACAGCAACCACAGGGCTGGGCAGTGTTTCATCCTATTGTATGTAGGGTACAATGAGTCAAAGTGACTTGATGGGACCTGACAACAGTAAATTCTCAAAACGAAGGGACCAAATGAGATGTTTGGTTAAACATACAGGCAGCCTCGGCAATTACTCCTTTTTCCTTTCACCTGAGCATTGTGCTTTTTAAAAAAAAAAAAAACTTTTAATTATGAATGGGTTTACAGAGTAGATCAACTGTATTATATTCAACAATTCATATACATGTCATTTCAACTCATTCATTTCAACCCCCTCTCCACAACATGAGTTATTTCAGTTCCAATTTGAATTTTCTGTCTCCATTCCTTCTTTCTTAACCTTTCTAAACTTTGTACTCGAGTAGATGGTGTCCTTTTGCTTTCAAATGGCTGTTGATCTAAGATGTGACTACTTCACTAGTTTTGAGACCTATGTTCTTTTTTTATCATTGTGTAACTATATCACACAACTGTTGTTAGTGGATTTTTATAGGTGTATAACTTATCGATAGTCATTAAAGTAATTGAATGTCCCAACTTACCCTTAATCAATGTCAAATTTCCATCACAGCTTTACTTCCTTCCCCACTCCTCACCCTGAGTCCAGAAACCACTAATAAATTTTAATAAACATTTGCCTTCGCTTGTCTTTTTATGAGATCATACAATATCAGTTCATTTATAATTCCTTTATTTTTCTCAGAATACTATCTTTAGACTCCATCCAAGGTACAACATAGATGTATGAAGATTTTATTTCCCTGCTGACTACAAAGTATTTCATTGTATGTATATACTACATTTTATTTATCCATTCATCTGTTGCTGGGCATTTATGCTGTTTTCACTTTTAGCTATGGTGATTGCACTGCAACAACATTGTTGTACAAATCTCTTTTTGAGTCTACTGGGCATATACTGAGGGGTGGAATTACTAAGCAGATTAATAGCTAGATGTTTAATTTTTTGAGAAACCACCACACAATATTCCACAAGGGCTGTCCTGTTGTACGTTCTACCAACAGTTTGTGAGTTTTCCAATTTCTCCACAGCCTCACCAACAGTTACCATTTTCCAGAGTTTTTGTTTTGCTTTCATCTAAGCTATCCATGTGGGGATGAAATGATGTCTCACTGTGGTTTTGATTTCCATCTTTCTGGTGGCTAATAACATTAAGTAACTTTTTTTCTGTGTGTGAGACCATTTGAACGTACTCTTTGGTGAAATGTCTATTTGAATCAGTTGTCCATTCCTTGATTAAGCTATTTGTCTTTTTGTTCTTCAGTTATCAAGTTTTACACTGCAGTTATTAGATCCTTGCCTGACATATGGTTTCCAAAGACACTTTCCCAATCGGTAGGTTCTCTTTTCATCTTTTTTTTTAGTAAAGCATTTTAATGAACCAACCAAAATCTCACTGCCATCAAGTAAATCGATACCAAGTCACAGTAATTCTATGAAACAGAGTAGAACTGCCCCTCTGAGTTTCTGAGTCTATAACTCTTTACAGAAGAAAGTCTAGTCTCTTCCCGGTCTTTCTACCTCAGGGCAACAACATGTTCCAGAGTAGGTTCAAACTACTGACCTTACAGTTAACAGCCCAATGAATAACCACCGTGGCACCTGGTCTCCTCCTTTTGATGAACATAAGTTGTCGATTTTTTATTATTTTGTGCTTATCTGCTTGAGCTTTTGTTATTATACTAGATAATCCACTGTTGAAAGGTAACACGTGTTCCCGGCTCGTTCTTCTAAGAAGTCTATGGATTTTTTTTTTTTGCACTTTGGGGTCTTTAATCCATTTTGAGTTTACTTTTGTGTATGGTGAGAGGCAAGGATCCTGTTTCCTTGTTCTGTACATGGAAATGCAAATTTTCCAGCACCATTGATGGCAGAGGCTTTTTCCCTATCAAATGAACCAAGCACCCTTGTTTCTATTCCACGGTTCTATGTGTCAATTGTTATACCAATACAAGGCTGTTTAAATTGCTCTGACTGTATAAAAAACTCACACTCACTGCCATCAAGTTGATTCTGACTCTACCCTATAGGACAGGGTGGAACTGCTTTTGTAAGTTCTTGAAACTATAACCCCCTTATGGGAGTAGAAAGCCTCATCTTTCTCCCATGGAGCAGTTGGTGGTTTCAAACTGCTGACCTGACAGACTTTACCCAATGAGTACGCCATCATGGATCTTCAGAGTGATGACTGCATAGTGTGCCTTGAAAAATGACTATCCTTAAAAAAAATGGCAAGAAATTTACAAAGAAGGACAAGAAGTCCTGAACAGCTAAAATGACACTGAAAGAAAACCACAAAGTAGGAGTACTCAAGAGAATAGACAGCTATTCTCTCTCCACATCATTTTAACAATCCAAGATCGCTTGCCATTCCTTATAAAGTTGAGGGTTGTGTTTTATTTCTGTAAAGAAGGCTCCTGGAATTTTTACCATGACTTTGCTGACACTGTAGATCACTTAGGGTAGTACTGACATCTTAACAATATTAAGTCATTCTGTTCATGAATTTGTAACATCTTTCCATTTATTTAAGTCTTCTTTGGTCTCTTTCAGCGGCATCTTATAGTTTTTATTGTCTAAGTCCTTCACTTCCTTAACTACCCTTATTCTTAAGTTTTATTCTCTTAAATGTTATTGTCAATGGAGCTGTTTTCCTAATTTCTTTTTCATGTTTTTCATTGCTGATCTATGGAAATCCAACTGATTTTCTTTGTGGGCCCTGTACTTTGCAGTTTTGCAAAGTTCCTCCGTTAGTTCTGGCACTCTGCTTGCAAACTCTTTGAACAATTGATTATCTGTTACAGGGGCAGACCTTGACCTTGTTTTCACTGCTGGTGTATTTGGGGGAATCAGATTGGGGAAATATGCTCTACAGTAATGCTCCCAAGTACTAAAGAGTAGGATGTCCCTGTGAGGGTGTCTGTGAGGGTGTCCCTAAGGGGTGTCTGACCCAAATCAGGGGATTTCCAACTGCCTCATATACGTGTGAAAGTTGGACAATGAATAAGGAAAACCACAGAAGAAACGGTGCATTGAATGAACGTCCTGGCGAAGACTATGGAAAGTACCTATTCATACCAAAAGAACAAGTAATTCTATCCCGGAAGAAGGCCAATCAGGATGCTCCTTAGAAAGGAGGATGACAAGCCTTCATCTCACAGAACTGTGACATGTTCTCAAGGAGAGCCCGGTAACTGGGGAAGAATACCCTGTTTGTTAAAACCATGTGGGTTTTGCTCCTGATGATCTCGCTAGGTGTCATCAGCTCAGTTCCAACCCGTAGCAGCCTCGCAAACAACGGAGGGAAACATTGCCAAGTCCTGGGCCAGCCTGGCAAGTGGGTCTGTGCTCGAGTGCGGTGTGGCGGTGTCCGTTCTTCTCCCTGAGATCCTTCCCCTTTTCCTCTGCTCCTCTACCAAGCGAGCTGTAGAACGGTGGTCCTCAAACTGCGGCCCGTGGGCCACGTGCGGCCCGCTGAGGACACTGATCCAACCCACCAGTTGCTGTCCTGCTTAGCCACCACTTTTTGCCACCGCTGCTGCCCTGCTTAGCGGTGGACTCATCCTGGGCCTGCAGTGAATTAGTTCATAATTTGTTTGTTTAAAAAAAAAAAGACTATAATCCAACTCTCCAACGGTCTGAGGGACAGTGAACTGCCCCCCTGTTTAAAGAGCTTGAAGACCCCTGCGAGCATAGAAAATGAGGGAAATGGGTTGATACTGTGGCTGCAAAAATGGGCTCAAACAGAAAAATGATTTTTTTCTGTTTCATAGATAGGGTGGCTGTGAGCCAGAACCTAACCATATGAATGGAAACCACAGCATGCTTCCTTTCAGATCCCTTTTATTTACATGTCAAAAAGTCAATATGATGGACGCTTTTCATGTGGCATATCTCAATTTAAATCAAACACAGACTGGGACCTGCTGCAATGACTCGCAAAGAATACTCAATACATTAGGTGCCATGCAAAAAAACCGATCTATAAAGAAAAAAACATAATCAGGGCATTGTCTAATAGTCTTTCCCTACCAGAGGGTAATGTGAAGACATTTTCTAAACTTACTATATATGAGAGGGCTTTGAAAAGTTCATGAAAAAATTTAATCATCTTCTTAACCCTTTTTTCACAAACTTTTTAAAACCTGCTGTATTCTTAATTTGGATCAGTTCTTCCAAATCCTCAAGCCCACTGAAAATTGTATTATTTTCCATATAGTCAATAATGAATATTAAATTATTCCTAGGAAAATATTTCATTTCAATTGGAAATATGCTCTCTGTACAGCATCATTCATTCCCAGAGAGACTATTGGCTTGATTTGTAACAGATTCAAAGTAATAGAAACTTAGATTGTACTCATTGGTATGTAAACAGAAGACAACGGTGCTTTACGTCTAGTCTGAACCTTCACGGGAGAATAGTTAGAATATTTAGAAGGGAAGAATGGTTTTCTATGAGGTCACAATCCTCAGACGCATTCATTCCTCCATTTATTTTACTTCAATAATTCACAAAGGCTTATAAGGTGCTAACACTTAACTGCTAAAGACAAAGTGCAGCAGAAGATTTAAATCCGTTTGTCCTCGAGGTCCTTGCAGACTAACAAAGAAACGAATTGTCATCAGATAATTTAAAATGTCAATATGCAGGTCTCAGCCATAGTACATGCAATGAAGAAATATGTACAGCGGCATTAAAACGTAAATTGCAGACTACACATACTCAGAAGAGTGATACACCGATGGGCGCCCTAATGGTTGCTCATTGAGTAAGAACTGGAGGATGATGAAGAGGGTATGGAGCAAGATGAAAGAACATAAGGCTGCATGCTGAGATCGAAACAGAGGCATACACACACACACACACACACACACCTTTCATCAGAGTACCATGATTTTAGTAAAATTATTGCAATTTTATACATGGGAAAATGACTAATAAGTCTAACATCTTAAAGCTATCCAGAAGAAATTTCAGTCCTCATTTGCCTAAATTCCAACCTGATGTTTGGTTGGGTTTTTTATCATTCTACTGGGGGACTCATACAACTCATCACAATCCATACATGCATCCATGGTGCCAAGCATATTTGCACATTTGTTGCCATCCTCATTCCCAAAATGTTTGCTTTCTACTTAAGCCCTTAGTATCAGCTCCTCATAGTTTGCCCTCCCTTTCCTCTCCCTCATGAATCCTTGATAATTTATAAACTATCATTATTTTGCCATATCTTACACAACTGACGTCTCACTTCACCCACTTTTCTGTTGTCTATTCTCAGGGAGGGGGTTATATGTAGATTCTTATAATCAGTTTCCCCTTCAACCCTACCTTCCCTCCACCCTTCCAGTATCGCCACTCTCACCCCTGGTCCTGCGGGGCCATCTGTCCTGCATTCCCCATGTTTCCAGCACCTATATGTACCAGTGTACATCCTCCGGTCTAGCCAGATTTGTAAGGTAGAATTTAAACTGATGTTTTGAGTCATATTGATGTCTTAATCCATGCTGATTGTCTCTGTTTCTAGTGTGCCTCCTGCGTGTCATCCAATGTGATGATGACAGAGTGACCAGAAATGGTTCCTCTTACTGTTTCCACACTCTCCCAGATATGTCTACTTTCCTTCACTGTCTACAGAAAATGACTGAAGTTAAGAGCATCCACAGTCCATCTTTATCCTCCCTTTCTGGTCTCACCTCCCATAATTCTAGTATAAACTAATTATTCTACATCCCAATCCCTGAAATTCTTGGTGTCTTTTTCTTTACATGTGGACTGAAACTTCATTTGCCCAATGCATCACAAAGCCTTAGCTATATGCTTCCCGTTTTCCTCATGTCCTCCAAAGCAAAATTATGTTTTAATCACATTCTCTTCACTTCACTGATGATAGAGGGGAGAAGGTTGGAAAAGAGATTGATGAAGATAAAATGCCTTATTTTCCTGATAGCTAATTGACCTAAAAGATAACTGTTGGTTTAAAGTAATATTGTTTGAAATTTTAGGGTAATTACAACATACGAATAAGTAAAATAGATGCCAGAAAGGCCACAAGTACAGGAAGGATGAGTAATACTGGTTTAAATTGTCTTCAACACACATGCAGTGGTATTGTGCTATGTCAACATGGATTTAAATAGCTATAAATGTATATTGTAAAATCTAGGACAACCACTAAAAAAAAATTAAAGAGGGGAGATAAAAATGAAATCATATAAAATGCTCAATTAACTGCATAGAATGACCCAGCCAACCAAATGAGATCAAAAGGGCGGTATTTCCCCAGGGACAAAGTTCAGAAGGCAGGAATTCATAGGAAAAGACAAATGGAAATGGTAAGCCCAGGAAGCAGGAAGGATGCTGTGTTGTGGGGGCAGCAAAAAAATGCTCAACTAAAAGCAAAAGCAGAAAAAGAGGTGAATATTTTTTAAAAGAAGAAACAATTCAAATGGATCATTATAAATTATTTATCTAATCATCTCAATAATTACTTTAAATATGAATGGCTAACTACATGAATTAAAGGGGAAATTTTCCAGAGTAGATTTTTTAAGCAATTTTTTTCAGTGAGACATCATTTTTAAATATAAAAATTCAGGTAAGTTCTCCAACCTACTTTGGTGTGTAGTAATTGAGATCTTAAAAACTCAAGAGCAGCCATCTCTGGTACAACTATTGCTCTCTCTCTTTCTCTCCATATAGAGGAAATAAATTATGAAAATAAAAGACACATGGAACACATTCATTCAAATACCAGTCTTTGCATTAGATGGTACCCAGTTACCATTATTGACTGCTCTTAAAGGAATCACATTAGAAAACCCTGGATAGTGTGGGTGAAAAATGTGGAACAGTATGCAAGATCATAAAAGAGACTAGGCTTACTGGTCCAACAGAGATGGGTGAGATCCCAAGATCTTGACTCTTGGTCACTCTTCAGGTCTGGCTCAAATCTCAGCCAAACAATAAACAGGTCTATATCTGGCGCAATAGTTCTAGTGAGGTACACACACCTGACAATATTCAACCATTTTAGATCAAAAGAGCAGCATTTACTCAGGGACAAATTTCAGAAGGGTTAGGAAAGAAAGAAAAATCAGGCAGCAAACACAGGGGGGTACATGGAATTAATATTGCTATATTGAATAAGTGCAAAAAATGAGATGACTCAAAACATGTATGAAGTGTAAAGTACAAAACTGATGATCTGCTCTATAAATCTTCAGCAAATTCACAATAAAAAAGTGTTGTTTGTTTTTTGTTAAGAGATCCAGGAAGATAAGTCGTGCTAACACTAAACAAAAACTCAAGTCGTTATTTTAATTTTAAACAAAGCACACTTCAAAGCAGGTCAAATTATCAAGGATAAAGAGAGAATTGCATAATGCTGAGTCAATTCTTCAAGAAAACATAGCCTTTCTTACCATGTATGCTGCTAGCAACAGAGCATCAGAGTGTGTGAGGCAAACACTTACATAACTGTGAGACGATACAGACAAATCCATTCTTATAGTTGAAGACACCCACACTCCTTCAGTAATTGATAGATCAAACAGGCGGAAAATCAATAAGGATACAGTTGACCCAAACAGCACTATCAATCAAGTTGCTGTAATTGACATTTATAGAATGCTTCATTCAGCAACAAAAGAATACATATGCTCAAACTCATATGAAACTATCACCAAGATAGATCATATTATGGGCCAAAGAACACACATCAACAAAATTTAAACAATAGTAACCATACAAATTATGATCTCAGACCACAATGGGATTGAACTAGAAATCAATAGCTGAAAGATCGTTGGAAAATTCCCTAGCATTTGGAAATGAAATAACATATTTCTAAATAGCACATGGATCTGTAACCAATGTTATGAAACAAAATGCATATAAAGTGTTCAATAGAAAAATTAATTTGCTCATCAACATTCACAATAAAAAGTAAAATTAATAAATATCGCACAAATCAACAAAGATGTCTCCAAACATATTTTTAAATATTTTGAACTAAGTGAAAGCAAAAATATAGCTAATCAAAATTATGGAATGCAGAAAAAGCAGTGCTCAAAAGAAATTTAAATTAAATATATTGGAGGGACTCTGGGAAGATGGCGGCCAGATAAGCAGCTCATGGTCTGAGCCCCATGGAGATTGGTGAGTAGGGATATTTGGGGGCCAAGTAGGGGTATCAAATCTGTCTGTAAATTCCCAAAACAATTCAAAGCACTTCTCTGAACCAGAGCTGACTTTGACCCCTTTGCCAGCACTCTCTGCAGACATGGTCTCTTTTGCAGTGCTCACAGAGTCTGCTCTGCCTTGACTCATGCATAGGATAGCCAGGTTTATGACAATGAAGGCATCTGCCCTGCCTTGGTGCCTCATGCATAATCACCAGCCAGTCCCCTCCACCCTAGGGTGCCCAGAGGTCTCGTGTGGAAACCCCATACAGATCCACACACCCCCCTCTGCACCCCCTGATATTCATGCCCCATCCAAGTGCTCCTCATGGAGCAGCTGATCAGCCCCTTCCCTGCACCCAGATGTCATAAGGCAGCCAGGCACACAGCCAGAGGCTTCTGCCCTGCCTGCCTTTGTGAACTGCCAACCCACCATCCCCAAACACTCAGAAGTTTTGGAGCCCCATCTCTGCACTCCTCACAGATGCCCCCGCTGCCACCACCCCTTCTCTCTCTCTCTCTCTCTCTCTCTCTCTCTCTCTCTCTCTCTCTCACACACACACACACACACACACACACACACACGCAGAGATTCCCATTCTGCCCCTATGCTTAGGGCCTGCCAGGCAGCTGACACAATCTGGCAAAAGCTTCTGCAGCTGTGGTGTAGAGACCCAAGCTTTTGGACCTATCCTACTGCACACCCCCATCTCCCTGCTCAATCCTGGCCTCCCCTCTGTGCTCTGAGCAAGCGGTGGATCTGCAGACCAATCAATGGCAGGTGTCCCTCCCACACACCGACCAGTGGGAAGTGCCCCTAGCCAGGAACAGATCACCCAATCCCCAACCCAACCCCTAAACCTACTCCCCTACACTCAGGTCAACACTTTCCATCATATCGCAGTGTGCACAGCTGCACACAGTCCCTATGGAGACCTGAGGGAGGCTGGAGCACAAAGCATAGGAGAAGGTGAGAGGGTAGCCCCAGTAGGACAAAGAGGAAACGTAACCCCTTAAGGCAGTGGGCTAAAGGCAGTCTATAGAAAAACCAACACTAACCTCCCAGAGAGAGCCCAGGACTCAGGCATGGGGGAAAATGGTACCTAGTTCTAATAAATCAAACAGAAAGCAGCAAGTTGCTTCCACAGCATCAACAAGAAAAGAGTAACAAAATCCAATACCAGAGGATGGCCTGGACGTAACGACAGTCATAGAAAATGCAGGTGTTGATCTACCACAGAAAGAAATGTTCAGCATGCTGCTTACAGTCATACAGGACATGAGGGAAGCATTACAGAAAAAGAAAATACAAGACCTAAGGGGCGAGCTGACAAAAACTAATGGTAAACTTATGGACTTCGCCCAGAGAATGGAGGAGACAAAGAATTGCACCACTGACCTAGAGGACTTGCAAGCAGAAATTAATAAACATGGAAAAAGGTCTAGCAAGCCTATCAGAGAAACAGAAAGAAATCTCAGAGCGACGTCTGATTCTGAGAAGGAACAACATTAGAATTATCAGACTACCAGAGGAAGGTGCATCAAGGAAACCAACATCCAAAATAATGATGGAATGCGTGGAGGAAAACTTCCCCAGCTTAATGAGTGAAAACCAGGCAACCATCCAGGAGACTGAAAGAACACCAGCTAGACTGAATCCCAAGAAGAAGTCACCAAGACATATAGTTGTTAAACTATCCTATTATGAGAAAAGGGAGAAAATTATGAGAGCAGCTAGGGAAAACTGGCAATCACATATAAAGGCAAGCAAGTAAGAATATGCTCAAACATCTCCTATTCCCACCACCAGAGGGCAGTGATACCCCCCCAAAAAAAAGAATATGTTCAAACTTATCAATGGAAACTATGAAGAAGAGGAGAGAGTGGAGCAACATATTCCAAAAATTACTGGAAAACAATGCAAATGCAAGAATACTCTATCCAGCCAAATTATTTACCAAAATTAATGAAGACATGAAAGTCTTCCTGGACAAGAAAACTTAAAAGGAACCCAGTATTGGACTGAGCCCCGGTGGCGTAGTGGTTGAGTGCAGGACTGCAGTCCACGTCCTTGGAGGTTCAAATCCAGCAGCAGCTCTCTGGGAGCAAGGCTGGGTAGCTCCCACGACCACCAGAGGGCAATGATGCACCCCCCCCAAAAAAAAAGATCCCAGCATTACACAAGATCCTCACTGACCCAGCATGTGCAGAAGAACAACAATCACCAAGCACATACAAGAGACTTACACACAGAAAAACCACCCAGAGATCATCAAAGGGAAAACAACCCCCAAAATAACTCTGACTCAATGATGGAAAGAAAGCAAAAATGAACCACAAACACACAATCCACAGAAAATGGAGATAGGTAAACACCCAAAATAAAAGTGATAAAATGACATTACAGAGTCCATAGATTGATGGAATAACCCTGAATATCAATGGAATGAGCTCAGGCCTTAGGAGAAAGAGATTAAGAGACTGGTTTAGGAAACAACCTGTTGATCTGCTGCCTACAGGAGACACATCTCAAGATTACAGACAAAAATAGACTGAGAATCAAAGACTGAAGAAAAAACATACCAAGCAAACAACAATTCAAAAAAAGCAGGGATTGCAATCCTAATCTTGGATAAACTCACCCTCCAAGTGCAAACCATAAAAAGAGATAAGAAGGGACACTATGCAATGCTCCAGGGAACAATAGAAAAAGAATCACTAGGTATATTAAACATTTACGCTCTGCATAAGCAAAGCACTCAGTGGAATATGTCAATCAAACCCTCCAAAAGATGAAAAAAGAAGTCACAGCCTCAACAATCATAGTAGGTGACTTCAATATACCACTCTCTGAGAAAGATAGATCAATGGAAAAGAAACACAAAATGGAGGCTAAAGATCTGAACACTACAATTAGATGACTTGACCTGATATCTACAGAGCTCTCTATCCAAATATTAAAAATGTACCTTCTTTTCAAGCCCACATGGCACATATTCAAAGATAGACCACATGTTAGGGCATAAGTTTAAGCACATTGATATCATATAGATCTCTCTCTCTCTCTCTCTCTCTCTCTCTCTCTCTCTCTCTCTCTCTCTCTGACTACAGTGCCATCAAGATTGGAAATCAACAAAAGAAAGATAAAGAAAACAAGGGTAGGGCTGAGCTCCGGTGGCGCAAGTGGATGAGTGCGGGACTGTGGCCTGCAGACTTGGCGGTTCAAATACAGCAGCAGCTCTCAGGAGCAGCGCTGGGTATCCCCCACGACCACCAGAGGGCAGTGATGCCAAAAAAAAAGAAAAGAAAGAAAACAAGGGTAAACAATTGGAGAATGAATAACTCTCTATTGCAAAAGAAGTGTGTACTGACCCAGATCAGAGATGAAATTAGGAAATTTCTAGAAACCAATGAAATGAGAACACAACATACCAAAACTTATGAGACACAGCAAAGGCAGTCATCAGTGGAAGTTTCAAAGAATTACATGCACATCAAAAAGAAAGAGAGACTTATGATTGATGCAGTGGCACAAAACCTAAAGGAACTAGAGCAGAGTCAACAAGTCAATCCAACTAATAGTAAAAGAAAAAGAAATAATTAAGATTAGGTCAGAATCAGGAGAGGGAAAATAAGAAAACTATGGAAAAATTAATTGAGCTAAACGGTTCTTCAAAAAGATAAATCAAACCAACAAGCCTCTTCACAAATTTAACCAAAGAAAGGAAGGAACACTTTTCAATAGCCACAAGAGAAATGCAAATGAAAACAACATGAAATACCACCTAACACCTTCAAAGATAGCCCAATGCAAAAAATCAGAAAGTAGCAAGTATTGGAGGGGCTACAGAGAGATAGGAACTCTAGTCCACTGCTATAGGTATGTACAGTCATTATGGAAATCAATATGGCGATATCTAAAACAGTTGGAAATTGAGCTACCATACAATCCAGCAATCCCCCTACTGGCCAGACAAGACAAGAAACAAACCATGGCCAGATATCTATGCTCCAATGTTCATTGTGGCACTGTTTACAATTGCAAGGAGTTGGCGAAAAAAACAGATTTCCATCAAAAGATGAATGGATAAAAAAAACTGTGGTACAAGCTGAGCCCTGGTGGCCACATGGTTGTGTGCAGGACTGCGGCCCATAGGATTGACGGTTCAAATCCAGCAGCAGCTCTCCAGGAGCAAGGCTGGGCTTCCTACTCCCACCAGGGCAGTGATGCGAGAAAAAAAAAACTATGATACATACATACAATGGAGTGTTTCACATCCCTAAAAATCAGTGATGAACTCATGAAGCACATTGACGCATGGGAAGAACTAGAGAAAGTTATGCTACGTGAAGTAAACCAAGCACAAAAAGACAAGTACAACATGAGTCTCCTGAAGCACATTCAAAAAAATCCAAAAAGGGCATAGGGAAGAAGCTACTGTATACTGGGGTGAGGTCCACGTATATGACAAGGACCAGACTAAACTCAGGGATATAAATATGGTAATCCACTAAAACAGAGAGGAAAGAAAAGGGAGAAAAAGACATGAGTAGACAGGAAAACAGAGCACTAACTCACCCAAGTGAAAGGTGTTTGTATCTCCACAGGGAAAGAGGGACCAGACTTCTACCCGGTACCCCAAAACAAGAACGCAACACACTGACATGAATCATGGAACCAAAAGAGAAGCCAGAGGGACTGGCCACATTACCATCTTCAGGAACAGCACACAGTGTTCGCACACACGCGCACACACACACCGAAGAATTCCCTTCAGAGGACAGCACTGTAGGTACAGCTCAATGAGAAGGAAAGCGTGAAGTACATCCTGTCCCGCTAAGTCCTGAGGACAATATTTCATATCATTGTGAATGAGGACTGCAGAGTGGGGATCCAAAGTCCAGGCATCCAGACATTCCCTCACAGAAGGCTTGTGGAGGGTGCAGTGTAGCAACAATGAAGCATACACTGTTCCTCTCATTCTTAAATGCTTCCTCAACACCTCACCCCCCCCCACCCCATTATCATGATCCCAATTCTGAGGGAAATATTTCTGCTCAGAGAAGTCAATGCACAGAAAGGACTAAAAGGCCGGCCCCACAATGAGACACAGCATTCCTTACTGACCCATAGCTCAACAAGGGACACTAGTCACACACGCAGGAATTGTTCCCGCCCTGAGCTCACCACGCTGAAGCAATGAAGTTCCCAAGGAATACCAAAGATAGACTGTAGGACCAGGATGAGGTGCCCCATCAGACTAGACTAAAAAGCACACATAAAGAATCTCAAATAGACCTTGAACCATTTGTAGGGTTTGTTGTTGCTGATGCTATTGCCTTTCTATTTTTGTTTTAACTCTTGTTTTATTGCTCATTGTCACATGTCAGGGCATATTGTTATTGCAGCATGTCTGTCTGGAAGGGATAGGCAAGATAAACAAGCCGGAAAAGAGGACAATGGAATGACAGTTCCAAGGGGACATGAGGGAAAAGGAGATGGGGGAAAGTGAGTGTGTATTAACAAACCCAGGTACAAGGGAACAAGTGACTGAAAATTGATGGGGAGGAGGCTGTAGAAGGTCTGGCAGGGCTGGGTCAAAGACAGTGTAGCCAAGAGGAATACCTGAAACCCAAATAAAGGCTGGGCAGGATAGTAGGATACGAGGAAAATAAAATGAAATAGAGGAAAGAACTAGGAGGCAAAAGACATTTACAGAGATCTAAACACAGGCATATACATATGTAAGCATCTATATATGAGAAAGGGGAAATAAATCTATGAACATATATTTGTAGGGTTAATATTAAGGAAACATGAGGACAGTGGGCCCCTACTCAAGTACTCCCCCAATATAAGAACACCTTGTTCTAATAAATCGGCAGTGCTAATAAATGTTCACCTTCCCAACAAAGCAGGTGCGTAAGCAAAAGTGGTGAAGAAAGCTGATGGTGCCTGGCTATCAAGGGATATAGAGTCTGGGGCCCTAAAGGTTGAAGATAAACAAGCAGGCATCTTTCTCAGAAGCAACAAAGCCCACATGGAAGAAGCACAGCACCCTGGATGATCACAAGGTGTTGAGGGGATCAGCTATCAGGTATCAAAGAACAAAAAAAAAAATCATATCATTGTCAATGAGGGAGAGTGCAGAGTGGGAATGCATAGCCCATCTGTAGGCAACGGGGCATCCCATTACAGAACGGCTGTGGGGTAGAGAAGAGCCAGTCAGAGTGCAGTGCACCAATGATGAAACATACAACTTTCCTCTGGTTCTTAAATGCTTCCTCCCTACCCAACCCTACCACCACCACCACCACTATCATGATCCTGATTCTACCTTATAAATACAGCTAGACCAGAGGATACATATTGATAAAGATAAGAGCTGGATACACAGAGAATATAGGACAGATAAAACCCCTCAGGACCAATAATGAGAGTAGCCATACCAGTAGGGTAAGGGTAAGGTGCGGGGGAAAGAGGGAACCAATCACAAGAATCTGCATATAACCCCCACCCTGGGGGATGGACAACAGAAAGTGGGTAAAGAGAGATATCAGACAGTGTAAGACATGGAAAAATAATAATTTATAAATTATCAAGGCCTTAGGAGGGAGGGGAGGGTGGAGAGGGGGGAAATGAGGAGGTGATACCAAGGGCTCAAGTAGAAAGAAAAAGTTTTGAGAATGATGATGACAACAAATATACAAATGTACCTGACACAATGGATGGATGTGTGGATTGTGATAAGAGTTGTAGGAGCCCCCAATAAAATGATTTATAAAAAAATAAAAATAAAATAACTGCCATAACAATAACTGATGAGCGGATAAGGCACTCAAGCTAAACAAGGGTGGGAAGGTGACTCAGACTACACCCATGAACATTGATAGATTTGGAAAGAGTATGTATTAATATGTGCTATAAATCTATTGATGAATATAGTAGAGAACACATTGGTTTCTTAGTCAAAACCAAACACATGGAGAAGGAATGAGTCCCTAAGCCTAGGAGCTCAGGATCATAGTTTTGGGAGATACCAAGATCAATTAGCATAACAAAATCCATAAGGAATGTTTGACACTCTATTTTGGTGAGTAGCAACCCATGTTTAAACCTTGCAAGCTGCATCTAAAGTGCCCTGTTGATCTCCACACCTAGAGCAGACAAGAGTGAAGAAAATCAGACACAAGGAAGCAATTCGTTCAAAGGGCTAGCAAAGCACATGAACCCCAAGCTCCACAATCTGGTGACCAGATGGTGCCTGGCAACTACTGCTGACCCCTTCACAGTAAAACGTCCTACATAGAGAGAGTGCACGTGGTACACAAGAGAAAAATGTGGTGCAAAATTCAAAATCGTAACATTACCAGGATAACTGGTCTGAAAAAAAGTGAGAGTATGGCCTTCACAAACCCTTCAAACCTAGAACTGAACTAGACCCCAAGGCTAAACTTTCAGGCAAACAACAGACAAGCCAGGCCGGTGAATGATAGCACACAGATACAGCACTCCTGAGAACAAATACATGAGATCATGTGCCCATGAATAAAGCTTAACACCCAGATGGCCCAGAGAACTACTTATTGGGCTACTGACCACAAGTTCCGCAGTTCAAAATGAAACCACCAGACGTATCAGGAGAAAGCAGCGCTTTCTCCTCTTGTCTAGGGAATGCACAAGAGCAAGGGTCTCTATCGAACAATGGCTCTCAATGGCTCTCAACCTTCCTAACGCCGTGACCCTTTACTACAGTTACGCATGTTGTGATGACCCTCCACCCACAAAATTATTTTCGTGGCGACTTCCTCACTGTCATGTTGCTACTGTTATGAATCAGGCAACCCCTGTGAAAGGGTCATTTGACCCCCAAAGGGGTGGTGACCCACAGCTTGAGAATGGCCGATAGAGAGCCTCTATGAATCAGAATTGACTCAGTGGCAGTGAGTTTGGTTTGTTTTCTGCAAAGTTCAGAAGCCAAGAGGGGATAGGAAAGAAGAACAATAGTAGCAGGGCTAAAGTGGGAAGAATGCTCTTTTGGTGGGGGTGGAGGTGGGGGTGGCAATCAATATCACAAAACAAAATGCGTACAAGCTGTCGAATGGCAGACCAATTTGTTCTGTAAACTTTCACCCACAACACCGTTCTTTTAAAAAGGAGGAGGGGGTTGCAAAGACTGCATTTCTATATACGATTTATGAACATCGGTGGGCCACAGAGTCAGTTCTGATGTGTCGTCACAATTTGTACAACAGAGCAAAACATTGCCTTGTCATGCACCATCTTCATAATCATGACTCTGCTTAAATTCATTGAAGCAGTGATCCGGTCAGTTCATCTTGTTGAAAGCTTTTTCTCTTTTCTTCTAACCTCCTGCTTCATCAAGCATGAGGTTCTTCTGCAGGACTGGTCCTTCCTGGTAATATGTCCAAAACACCTGGGATAGAGTTCTGCCATCCTCACTCCTAAGGAACAATCAGGCTCAACTTTTTCCTACACAGATTCCTTCTTCTAGGAGTCCTCAGTGTAGTCACTATTCTTCACTAACGCCAAATTTAAAGATATCAGTTCTTCCTTATTTATTGTTCAATTTTCCCATGATGAGGCAATTGAAAATACAATAACTTTGTTCTTAAATGCTTCCTCCCCCCTCCCTCTATTGTAATCCCAAGTCTACCCTATAAATACAGCTAGACCAGAGAATATACACTGATACAGATAGGAACTGGAAGCACAGGGAATCCAGGACAGATGATCCCTTCAGGACCAGTGGTGAGAGAGGCGATACCTGGAGGGTAAAGGGAAGGTGGGATAAAAAGGGGAAACTGAATACAAGGATCTACATATAACCTCCTTCCTGGGGTATAAACAACAGAAAAGTGGGTGAAAGGAGATGTCAGACAGTGTAAGACATGACAAAGTAATAATAACTTATAAATTATCAAGGGTTCATAAAGGAGCAGGGAGGTAGGAGTGTGGTGGTCATGTGCTTGATGTCAATTTCATGACTGGAAGTCTAGGGGTGGAGTCTAGCCTGTTAATCTGGAAATAGCCATTGAGTAGCCAATGAGGCCTCTGTGTGGACATGGTTTTCACCTGAGACTTCTGGGAAATCTCACAATATTTCCCTCATGGAGATGAGAGGCCATCCCCCCAGTTGTTGGGAGTCAGTCTCCGAGACGACGAACTATAGACAAGATAAGATGGCAGCATCTGGCTGAGCCCTGGTGGTGTAGTGGTTGTGTGCAGGACTGCGGCCCACAGGGTTGGTGGTTAAAATCCAGTAGCAGCTCTCCAGGAGCAAGTCTGGGCCTCCTACTCTCACCAGGGCAGTGATGTCCACAAATACACACACACACACACACACACACAGAGCAGTGTCCGAGGAGCTGGAGGAAAAGTCACATGGCCTTACCCTGATGGAACCAGATCTCTGAAGCTGGAGAAGCCACGTGGAGACCCCTGCCAGCGCTGGGTTGCTTCTACCACCACTGGATGCTGTTGATGGACCCTGAGCCCTGGAAGCGAGGAGCCATGGGGAGACAACTGCCAGTGCTGGGACTCTGCACCCACTGACCTGTGATTTTGTGAGTCAGAAGGAGACTTTATAGACTGGTATCAGACATATGGGTTATTATTGGACTTACGACTTTGAACTGGACTGGGTTGGGGCACTTTCTCAATGTTCCATCCCTCTTATATATAAACCTTACCCTTATATCCATATGCATGTCTATAAATTTGCTTCTCTAGTCTACCTGTACTAACACAAGGGGGGAAATGAGGAGCTGATACAAAGGGCTCATGTGAAAAGCAAATGTTTCAAGAATTATGAGGACAACAAATGTACAAATGTGCTTGACACAATGGATGTATATATGGATTGTGATAAGAGTTGTATGAGCCCCCAATAAAATTATTTTTTTAAAGAAAATACAATAACTTTGCTCAGAAACACCTTCATCATTAAAGTGATATTTTTTACTTAAGACTTTATAGAGAACTTTTGCAGCAGATTTGCCAAATGTAATACTTTGTTGGATTCTTTGACAGCTTCCATAGGTATGGATTATGGATCCAAATAAAACTAAATTCTTGACAACTTCAATCTTTGTTGCAGTTTTCATGAAGCTACTTATTGATTCATATGTGAGGGGGCTTTGTTTTCTCTGTGCTGAGAAGTAGTCCATACTGAATGTTGTCATCTTTGATCTTTATCAGTAAGTCCCTCTGGGCAGTCTTCTCCACTTTCAGCAAGGACAGTGGTGTCATCACAAGTCGTTAATGAGTTTTCCTCAACCCTGGTGCCACATGCTTCTTCAGAGAGGCCAGTTCCTCCAGTTATTTACTCTGCAGGATAATCCACTGTTATGTTATATATTAGCTATGTTAATCCATAAGGACAGTGAATGAATGCCACCTTGATGCACATCTCATCTGGTCTTTGGTCATTAGTATTCCATGTGTTAAATCTGTTCTTGAGATGGTTCCTAAATCCAGGTGGGCTAAATCCAGTCACGGTTGTTTTCATTTGCTTCAGCTTCAACTTAAACTTGTATGGGGTGAAGATAGAACTTCTCTACAATTATTATGCTCCAAAGATTAAGTAGAATATTTACCAGCATTTGTTATGGAAGTTAGCTGTTCTCCCTGATATTCCCAAGTACTTAAGGCCTTTGTGTTGTCTAACGATGTGCTGACACCCCTGCTGTTAGGATGATGGCTCGCTTCCCTAGAAGTCTGGGCTGGATTCAAGAGCCACTCATTAATGGCTCCTAGCCTGACAGAAATGTTTGTCTGCCTCCACAGGTTAAGGTCTGGTCTTTTCACCCCCCCTCTTCAAGTAGTCAGGTAGACATTCCTAAGACCACTCCCTTTATCACCATATAGCCCTTAAGACAGCCCTCTCCTGAGACATATGTCCTTGCCTGTAATTAGGGGCCTGGTTTGGCTCCAGAGGGTATATAGGGATGGGACATAGGGTAGGGGGAGAAGCCTGCCTCGCTCAAGCCTGCGTGGTTCCAGTCTGCCTCCCTCCAGGCTGCTGCTCTCCTGTCTCTCTCTCCATGTGGACCATCTAGCGGGGCGGAGGTGAGCACGTACCATGAAAGGATATATATGTAGCTTCTAATGCTCCTCTCTCTCTCTCTCTCTCTCTCTCTCTCTCTCTCTCTCTCTCTCTCTATCTCTACATCAGTGTTATAATAAATAATAATTATCGCTACACAACTGCCTGTTGAAACGTTGCTGTGAGTATATGAGGCGACCGGCCACCCCCTGATAAACTTGTATGTAAACAATTGAGAATCTCTTCCAAAGGTGGCTCCTAGCTTTTTTTTCTGCTGACAATATGGGGCATTTCCATCATCTCTTTCCACATATACGGTGGACTTGGTTCTTGTGTATTCTGTTGGCAAAGTTCACATGCAGAGTTACTGTGTAAGTTTTTGATAAAAAGTCACTTTTACTTGCAGTGAATAAGCCAATGTCTTACAAAATTCTGTCATCTGATCTTTGGCTAAATTTCTAACACCCAGTCTATATATTCCGAGTATAAATCCTTCCTCTTTGCCTCCAATTTCTGAATTACAATCACCAGTAGTTATTAGTGCTTTTCTGATGTACATTTAACCCATTTAAAGCTACAAAAGTTGGTAAACGCTTCACTTTCTTAACCTTTGGCACTAAATATTGGTGCATAAATTAAAATAGTAGTCATACTAGTTGGTCTTCTTTGTAGAGGGTAAGATATTATTATATCACTCTCAGCATTGTACTGCAGGATAGCTCTTTGAAAGTTCTTTTTGAAGATAAGGAAATGTCATGCTCTTCCTCTTCAATTTGCCATTCCAGTATAAGAGAGCATATGATTGTCCAATGCCAGTCCACTTCAGATCACTAATGCCTAGGACACCAGTATTTATGTGTTCCATTTCATTTCCTACAACTTCCAATTTTCCTAGATTCACACTTTGTCAATACAAGTTCTAATGAATATTGAATGTCTAAAGCTGTTCCCTCTCCTTTTGAGCCATGCCTCCTCATCAAATTATGGTCCTGAAAGCTACGTTCTATCTACAGCATTAAAGTCAATTCTACTTTACAGAGGCAGGACTTCTTAGGTCATATTTTGAGTGCTTTCCAACCTGAGTGACTCATCACCCAACTCTATGCCGGCATATATTCATAAGGTTTCTAGTGGCTACATTTTTTTCCCCAATGATTTTATTGGGGGCTCTTACAGCTCTTATAACATTCAATACATCATTTGTATCAAACATAATTGAACATATATTGCCATATTCATTTCCAACTATTTTCCACTTGAGCCCTGGTATTATCTTCTCTCTCCTCCCCACCCCCCCCCCAGCCCTTCTTTTTAGTCATTTTATTGGGGGCCTTTACAACTCCCATCATGATCCATACATACATCAATTGTATACAGGCCACATTTGCACACTTGTTGCCATTCATCATTCTCAAAATATCCTACCTCCATTTAGGTCCCCAGTACCAGCTCCCCATATTTCCCTTCCTTCCCTACTCCTCCTCCCCCATGAACCCTTAATAATTTACAAATTGTTATTACTTTTTCCTATCGTACACTGTCCAATGTGACCCTGTCCAATCCAAACCCCTGTTGCCTGTGCCCCAGAGAGTAGGTTATATCTAGTTCCCTGAAATTGGTTCCCCCTTTCTATTCCACCATCCCTCCACCCTCCCAGTGTCACCACTCCTACCACTAGTCCTGAGGGATCATCTATCCTAAATTCCCCATGTTTCTGCCTCCAGGGTACATCCCCTGGTCTAGCTGGATTTGTCTGATAGAATTGGAATCATGATAGTAGGTGGGAGGAAGCACTTGAGAACTACAGGAAAGTTGCATATTACATTATTGGGGGGGGCATCACTGCCCTCTGGTGAGAGTAGGAGGCCCAGCCTTGCTTCTGGAGAGCTGTTGCTGGATTTGAACCACCAACCCAGTGGGCCGCAGTCCTGCACACAACCACTATGCCACCGGGGCTCAGCCCCGCATATTTCACTGTTACTACATGGTACCTTAACTGGCTCATCTCTTCTCTGCAATGCCTCTGTAAGATGATACCGCTTCACCTATTCATGGGCTTTGGGTGCCCAATCTGTAATCTCCCTCATTTATAATAGCATAATTTTAGTTCTTTGATGCCTAGTGGCTACATCTTTAGAAGTAAAGATGTTATTCTTCTGGAAGGCCCAATGAAACTTGTTCATCTTGGGTGACCCTGTTAGCATTTTACATACTGCTGGCATAGCTTCTACCATTGCAGCAACATGCTGGCCACACAATATGACTAACTGACAGATGAGTAACAGAATGAGTAATTAGAATTTTACATTTCAAAAACTTAAATAGATAGCAACAGTATCAAAAACCGAAATAGATAGGTCTAAATCAAACTAGTGACATAGAGGAACTACATGCACAAAACTATGAAACTTGACTGAAGTGAATCACAAAGACCTAAATTCATGAAGAAAGTGTTCATGTTCATCAACTGGAATCTGAATAATGTAAAGATGTCAATCATTCTTAACCTGATCTCAATTCCAATCAAAACCCTAGCCAACTATTTTGTTAAATATTGACAAAATGTCTTGGGATATTGATTTTGCTCTTTCCTAGCCTGGGACCCTCTTCACCTAGGTTCCTGAGTTGACTGTATGCCCTCTCTTCCTTCGGGTCTTTTCTAACACCAGCTACTCCCTGAAAACTTCCTTGGCTACCTTCTGTGTATTTTCAGTCTTTCATGCAAAAACCCTCTCCACCACCACCCACTTCTTTAATTTTCTGCTTTGTCCTTGTAATCATTCAACATACTATACCTCTTTCTCCTGTTTATTATTTTCATCTCCCTGCTGGATTGCTGGTAGAGTACGGATCGAATCATATCAGCTCCAAGAAGGCAATAATCTCAGCCTGTATTGTTCCATGATCTAACTTCAGGTTCCAGAACACAGCTTACCACATATTGCTAACTAAGTGAAATAATTGATAAATGCAGAACAAATAAATGAATGACAACAAATCAGCTGAGGCTAGAGAGTTGAGAGAGGGTAATGGGCCAGGTTAGGAAGTTAAAGATCCTTGGAGGAGAGGGACATGTGTGACCAGAGCACAGGAGAGCACATGAAGGGGGAGGAAGAGAGAGTGGAGTTCATCTTGTCCCACCCAGCCTTGAGGACGATCTCCCCACTCAGAACAGCCAATGCACAGCGGGGACCACATGGCCAGCTCTGCTATGAGACATGACATCCCTTGTTGACCCTTGTTGACCTACAGGGGACAACACTGGAGAGAGTGTCAGGATTGCAGATGGTCTGACCCTACCAAACAGTAAAACATCAAGGGTGTGCACAGAGCATTGGCGGGGGGAGCAGAGCATAGAGGTCTTGAGGAAGTGCCGAGGACAGACTTGGGGGCTAGGTCATGGAACTCCATTGGACTTGACCATACGTCACTCCTAGAGATCAACAAACAGACCTTGAACTATTTACAGATTTTGCTTTTTTTATTACTTTTATTATTTATATTTTTTCTCAACATTGTTTTTTCTTGTTGTCACCATTTCATTATCTTTTGTCGCTTCATCTTGCTATGTCTTTATATTTTTTTGTACATAGGAGTACCTCTTCAGGTCTATCTAGATCAGATAGGCTGGATGATCCGTCTGGAAGAGGAAACGATGGTACCGATGGTTCCAGGGGGATATGGGAGAGGGGGAGGTCGGGGAAAGGAGGTGGTGTTGACCAACCCAGGGGCAAGGGAACAACAAGTGATCCAAAACCTGTGGCAAGGAGGGTGTGAGATGTCTGGTAGGGAATTGATCAAGGGTAGGGTAACGAAGAGAAATTACTGAAACTCAAATGAAGACTGAGCATGAGAGTGGAACAAGAGGGAAATAAAACAAAATAGAGGAAAGAAATAGGAGGCAAAGGGTATTTATAGAGGTCTAAATACAGGCATGTACATAGGTAAATGTATGATGATGAGGAAATAGAGTTATATGTACATATTTATAGGCTCAGTATTAAGGCAGCAGATGGACATTGGGCCATGAGTCAAGTACTTCCTCAATGCAAAAACACTTTGTTCTATTAAATTGGCATTCCATGGTGCTCACCTTCCAGACACAATGGCTGAAGACAAATGTGTCTTTTGCACAAGCAAAAGAACTAAAAAATTACATTATTGTAAATGAAGGTGACTAAAGGTTAGAGACCCAAAGTCCATCTGTAGGTAATGGTTTTCCCCTTACAGAGGGGCTACAGAGAGTAGACAAACCAGTTGGGGTGCAGTGTAGCAATGATGGCGCATACAACTTTCCCCTAGTTCTTCAATGCTCCCTCCTTCCCACTATCATAATCCCAATTCTACCTTATAAAGCCAGCTATACCAGAGAATGTACACTGGTACAGATAAGAGCCAGAAACAGGGAATCCAGGACAGATGATCCCTTCAGCACTAGAGGGAAAAGTGGCAACACCAGGAGGGTGGAGGAAAGGTGGGGTAAAAAGGAGGAACTGATTACAAGGATCTACATATAACCTCTTTCCGGGGGTATGGACAACGGGAAGTGGGTGAAGGGAGATGTCATACAGTGTAGGATATGATAAAGTAATAATAATTTATAAATCATCAAGGGTTTATGAGAGAGGAGCAGCGAGGGAGGGGAAAAATGAGGAACCTGTGCCAATGACTTAAAGAGAAAGCAAATATTATGAGAATGATGAGGGCAACAGGTGTATAAATGTGCTTGACACACAATGAACTTATATATGGATTGTGATAAGAGTTGTATGAGCTTCCAGTAAAAGGATTTTTTTTTTAAGTTTGAGATCTCATTCTAAATGCAGTGGTAAGTCATCAAAAGTTTTAAGTGGGGAATGTTATTATCTGATTTGTATTGGGGATGTTAAAAAAAATCACTCCAGACACTGAATTACAGGGTAGCAAGAGCTGAGAGGTACATAAAGAGGACAGGAAGGCAGTCATAAAAAGGCATAGTGGCTTCCACCTGGATGACAGTTGTGGAGCTTGACTGGAGTGGGGTGTTGTGAAACTGATGCCAGCAGGAATGATTTCCATAAGGCTGAGGACAATAACCAATAAATCATTCAAATGCAGCCTGAAAATAGAGGGGAACACAGATCAAAAAAAAAAAACCTATTGTAGTTAGTGACACAGACATTACTAGTGACCTCAGCAGGAGGATGGAGTGATAAAGTCACTCACAAAAGATGGAGGTTCAAGAAAACAATCTGAGGCTACATGTAAAATCAATAATGCAGGTAAGCTGGCTTTGGAAAGAGGCACATCTTTTTCCCATTGAGCAGATGATGGGTTCAAAACACCAATGAGTAGCTGAATGTTTAACCACTGCACCCTCAGAAAACTCCTTCAAACCAAACAAGACATCATAAGATGAAACAACCAAAGAAAACAAAATGATGAGAACCACAAAATAAAACAATGTCCAGAAAAATACATATATAAGTTAAAAATAGAAATAGTAATATCAAAATAAAAACCTGTAAATAGTTCAAGTTCGTTGACCTCCAGGAGTGTCCCCCAGTTGAGTCCGATGAGGTGCCACACCCTGGCCCCAAAGTATATCCTTGGCACTCCCTCAGGAACTCCATGCTCTGAAGACCATCATCTTTATGCGATCAAACAATTAACTTTTCAGTTGGCAATAGGACGCTTCATCAATACCAGGGCTCCTCGTATTTAAACTCATTCCCTCATCTATTTCATAGACGAGCTTTGGCTAAGTGGTCAATACCTGAGTTTCAGCCCAGCTCTCTTTCTTATTATTGCAGTGGCCTCTGAAAGTATCTGACCACCCTTTTCCTCTTGTACAAAATCGCCATATCTATGTATCCCACAGGTAACAAAAGAAATAAAAATGTGGAAATGCTCTATAACTGGAGTTACACTAAACACAAGTAATTTGAAACTTTAACATGTTATAGGAGTATAATGATGCAGTCATAATATATTTTCTCTAGGTATCAAAAATGCTCAGAAATCGCATGGCCACACTCTTTGGGCTTCTTTTTGTCATTCATTTTTCCAGGCTCCAGCATTTAGTTGCCTGATTGCTCAAGTAACTTTTTTCCCTCCTATCAACAAGAATGGAGATAGAAGCTGCTCCATGGTCTTACAATGAAGAAGAAAACTAATTGATAATGAAGATAAGACATAACAAAGATATGAATATGAGGGGGTACCAAAATAAAAAACAACAGAATTTTTCTTTCACAGCTATGCATCTCCTTTTTTTTTTAACAAAACCTTATTGCCTTCAAGGTACTCTCCATTACACAACACATTTGTCAAATCTGTGATTCCATTCTTGGAAACATTTTTCAAACTCTTCTGTTTGGATGACTGACAGCACCGCCCTCATTTTTTCTTCACCTCTTTCATGTCATCAAATTGCTGTCCTTTCTTTATCCACAGAAACAAAAAAAAAGTCACATGGAGAGAGGTCAGGTGAATCAGGTGCATGGGGCATGCTGAGGTTTTTCATTTTAGTTTTTTGCAAAAACTGGAGCAGAAAGATGACTGCTTGGGTAGGTGTGTTGTCATGGGAGTAAAACCAGTCCTACATCTGCCACAAATTAGGCCTCTTTTGGTTGCAGACTGTTACACAATCTTTTCAGAACTTCTAAATAGAAAGCTTAACAGTCTGACCAGGGGGAAAGAACTCCAAATGCACTACAAGTTGGTATTTTCATGTGTTTGGGAAGTTGATGGATGTCCAGAATGAGGTTTGTCATCAATCGCTTTTTCACCATGTTGAAATCAGAAAACCACTCATACACTTGAGTTTGTCCCATAACACTGTCTTTGTAAGCTATGTTCAACACCATAGCAGGTTCTGCAGCATTTTTCCTAAGAAATAAATGTTCATAGTGGCACACAGTTTTTTTAAATCAGCCAACACAGAAAACGAGGTTTGAGTGAAACTGTTTTCACAAAAAAAAAAATTCACTGTGACTAAAGAGACCCTTCCCAGCTGATACCACTGGGTGCAGTAACTCAGAGCAAGTTGCTTGGGGCTTGCCTAGTGGGGAAGAATGCGTTCTGTGAAAGCTCTGCTCTGCCCAGTGCAATTCCAGTTTTCTTCGTATGTCCTTGTATATATTCATACATGAGTGTATATATAGTGTGTGTTACGATACAACTTTATTTGAGTCATCTACTTCTGAAAAACCTGCCATTATTAATTCTGTGAAGCACAATTCTATCTTGACAAATACAAGGTCCCTATGAATGAATATCAAGTCCATGCCAACTAATTTTTTTGTGTGGACACACTGTACTTGTTTAAAAATATTTTTTCTATTGTTCGTGGGCGAAGGTGGATGGAGCACATCACTAGCTTTACACTGAACAATTCATACGTATCTGTCTCGTTTTATTGACCGCAATCCCTTCAATGTACCATCTCTCTCCTTTCTTGATTCCATCCCTCCTTCTTTCCTAACCATATGAGCTTTGTTCTTGGGTAAATGTCATCCTTTTGATCTTAAATGACTGGTGAGACTAAGGTGTGCATGCCTTCCTTGAGCTATTTATTGTTCACCCTAAAGACCATTTCATTGTTTGGCTAAAGAATGAGCCAGGGGGTGAGTTTAGTTCTGGACCTGAAGGTTGATGAGGGGCTATAGTACTGAGATTCCCATCCTTCTTATCAGACCAGTAGGCATGATATGATTGTTCATATTTCTCCTTCTATCTCCAGGCCCTTCTAATATGATCCCTTTTAGGGCTATGGGTGGTGGTAGATGGGTACCATTTAGTTCTTTGGGTCTAAGGATTTTGGAACTGATGAAATCCATTAGCTAATTGTTTCCATGCTTCTTCACTGTTCACTATCCTTCTTCCTTCTGGACAGGAAAAGGCCTTTCAAGTCTTAAAGCAGCTTTTTAACCCTATTCCAGTGTTCTATGCAACACATAGGATAGCAGCTAGGGTTTTATTTCAACACTTAGTCTTCATTTGGAGCAAAACTCCTTTTTTAATTTTGACTTCAGTCAACATATTTAATATGTACTGAATCTGACCAACTTTTATCTTTCAATATTTTATTTTCTAAGGATATGCAGCAATCAAGAGCTGTCCCTGACATATGTTTACAGTGGTTATACCAGGAAGGGTATTTTAGCAACAGTATCAATAATATATTGGTGATTCTAAAATGAAAAAATACAGTTCTAATGAGCTGATAAAAAGTCGAGTTTTGATAGATTTCAAACTGATCCACAATCAAGGAAGCCGCAGCCAAGAAATCAAACATTCTATTGCATTGGGCAAATCTTCAGCCAAACACCTCTTTAAAGTATTATAAAGCAAACATGCTGCTTTGAGGGCTAACACACACCTGCCCCAGCCATAGTACTTTTAAGATCTCACATGCATGCAAAATCTGGACGATGAATTTTTAAAAGATGAAAAATAATGAATCCCTTTGAATTATGGTGTTGGCAAAGAATACTCAAAGTGCTATAGACAGCCAGAGGCATGAACAAATTCGTCTTGGAAGAAGAACAGCCAGAAGGCTTTTTCTAAGGGTGGCCAGACTTTTTCTCTTGTGCCCTGGACTTGCTTTCAGGATGGACTAGTTTCCAGAGAAACATTATCCTTCATAAAATAGAGGGGCAGTGAAAAAGAGAGACACCCTTGAGGAGAGAGATTGACTGTGGCCGCAACAATTGGCCCACACAGAGGAAGGATTGTGGGGATGGCACAAGACCGGGCAGTGTTTCCTTTTGTTTCTTTTCATTACTCATGAGTTAGAATCATCTCCCTAGCTAGCTAACAATCCCATGCGCCAGCTTCAGTAACGAATAAGGTAGAAATAGGATACACCTGCTATTCTTAGTGGATCACATATCTTTTTTGAAATGGTCGGCTTTTTTTTACTATATGGGGAGGTAAACTCATTTCGGCCAAACATTTCTAACATGAGGAGATTTAGAATTAGCCAATACGGGATAAAACATGGAATCAGAAAAGTAAAATACAAGCGTACCCTGATCAGGCAGAGCAACTCTGTCATCACTCTTGGGCAATTTGCCACTTTGATTTTCCAAAATAGGATGATTTTAGTATCATCAAACCTCAGGGCTGATGATTGAAGCGGGTGAGAAAGGGAACTTGAGAGTCATCCTCAAATAAAGCGAGCAAGCAGATGCAGAACATTGAACAAAACTGTTCAAGAAATGGTGCAGCAATGAACTAATTATAAGCAATATTTGCAAACACTTAACAAAATTATGGGTTTTATGGGCTTTTGAAATTAATGGCAAAGAAATAAAAACCACATAGTACCCTTCCAATCGACTAAAAAAGCACAAAAACCAAAACGTGACTCTCTTTGAAGAGATCGTAGATTTAACCCTACAGTGAGAGGAGATTATGGTCCCCAAATAGCCTGCACTGGAGAGGATTTACCTAGGATTTAAAGGTATTTGTTCGGAAAGCTGGGGTTAAACAATAGAATGAGTTGCTGAGGGAGGGTTAACCTATATTCTATTTCTCAAGGGCATTTTCCTAGAATGAAGAGGCAATGGGGGAAATTTCAGTCGTTTGCAGGATGACCCAAAAAGGGAAGAGATTTTATTGCTGGGTGTATCTATTTCCTCAACCTCCATGTGAGATCAATATCCCTTTGATTTAAAAAATGCCATCTCTTTTAAGGGGCCCTGGTGGTACAGTAGAGGGGTCCTGATAGTATAGTGGAAACTCATGAGACTGTGAATCACAAGGTCAGCAGTTCGAAACCACTGTGGGAGAAAGGTGAGGCTTTTGACTCCCATGAAGTGTCACAGGCTCAGAAACCCACAGGGGCAGTTCTACCCTGTCCCATAGAGTCCCCACCAAGTACATAGTCAAATAAGGTGATGGGGAAATAGATCTAGATGCATATGCATAGGCTTCTTATTAAGACAGCAGATGGACATTGAACCTCCACTCAAGCACTTCCTCAATGCAAGAATACTTTGTTCTATTAAATCGGCATTCCATGATGCTCATCTTCCAGACACAATTGCTAAAGACAAATGTATGCATAAGCAAATAGACTGAAGAGAGTTGATGGTGCCTGGCTATCAAAAGATATGACGCCTGGGATCTTAAATTCTTGAAGGTAAACAAGTGGCCATCTAGCTCAGAAGCAACAAAACTCACATAGAAGAAGCACACCAGCCTGCATGATCACGAAGTATTGAAGGTCAGTGTGTGAGACATCAAACCACTAAAAATTGTGTCATTATAAATAAGGGGGACTACAGATTGGGGACCCAAAGCCCATTTGTAGGGGAAGCGACATCCCCTTACAGAAGGGTCGCAAGGAGGAGACAAGTCAGTCAGGGTGCAATGTAGCAATGATAAAACAAAAAATGTTCCTCTAGTTCTTAAATGCTTTCTCACCCCCTTCCCCACCATCATGATCCCAATTCTGCCTAACAAATCTGGCTGAACTGGAGGAGGTACACTGGTATAGATAGGTACTGGAAACACAGGGAAAACAAGACAGAAGAATCCCTCAGGACCAGTGATAAGAAGGGTGATAATGGGAGGGTAGAGGGTAGGCGGGGTAGAAAGGGAAAATAAATTGCAAGGATCTACATATAACATCCTCCTTGGGGAACAGACAGCAGAGGAGTGGGTGGCAGGAGAAGTTGAATGGTGTAAGATATGACAAAATAATAATAATTTATAAATTATCAAGGATTCATGGGGGCCAGAGCGGGGAGGGAGGGAAGGGAAAATTGAGGAGTGGATACCAGGGGCTCAAATAGAAAGCAAGTGTTTTGAGAATGATGAGGGAACCAAATATACAAAGTGTTTGACACAATGGATGTACACGTGGATTGTGATAAGAATTATAGGAGCCTCCAATAAAATGATTTTTAATTAGAAATAAATATTTCACAATATATAAAAAAGATTACGGTCAGGGCTGAGCCCCGGTGGCACAGTGGTTGTGTGCAGGACTGCAGTCCACTGGGATGAAGGTTCGATTCCAGCAACAGCTCCACAGGAGCAAAGACTGGGCCTCCTACTCCCACCACCAGAGCTCAGTGAAGGTCCCCCCAAAAGAAAGAGATTACGGTCTTAGACATTGGACAGTGTAAGATATGACAAAATAATAATGATTTCTAATTTATCAAGGGTTCATGAGGGAGGGGGAAAAATGAGGAGCTGATACCAAGGGCTCAAGTAGAAAGCAAATGTTTTGAGAATGAGGAGGTCAACAAATGTACAAATGTGCCTGACACACAATGGATGGATGGTGATCAAGTTGTATGATCCCCCAATAAAATGATTTTTTAAGCAGAGGTATAAAAATATTAATTTTCAAGTTCATACAGACATGCCTCAAAGTGGCAGCAGAAAAAAAAAAAGATTAAGGTCTTAGAAATCCCATGGGCTTATTTTACTCTCCTCTAGAGCCCCTGTGAGCCTGTTCTCAACAGCAAGGGTGGTCGCTTCTGTTTGGGCTACTCAGGAACTCTTAAGTTGTATGTCAAATTTCATTATGCAGATGAGCCATTTTTAACTAACAGGTATTTATTTACCAAAGTGGATCCCCCACTCGCAATTACAACAGAGCAACTGCTTACAGCACTGGAATCAATACCATTCTCCCCTGAAACTTGTATTAAATAAACTGATAGTAAAGACTAACTGGTATAAAGCATGGAGACATGGATTCCAGTTGCAGAATACTAATTAGAGCCATGGCTTCACCGTCAATTATTTTTATTTCTGACATCCGAGGACTCCAGAGGGCAATTGGGCTAATTCACAAACTATAATTCATCAAACAATTCTAAGCTTTTATTTTCTAATAAACTGTGGAGAGTTCTTAATTAGTAATTAGGAAATGAGTATACCTTGTCTGTGAAAAACACATTTCGTTGACTATATTGATGTGGTTATGCAATTACATTTATAATTAGTTTGAACAAGGTTCATCACCAGAATTCTAATTTTGGTCTTATCTGCCAGGTAACTCAAGAATGATTCGGTCTGAGGGTGTCCCCAACTATTTATGGAGTTTCTGGATGGTGCAAATGGTTAACTTGCGCTGCTGCTAATCGGAAGTTCAAGTTCACCTAGGGGTATTTTGGAAGACAAATCTGGATCTGCTTCCTAAACTGCCCCCACCCTATCCCCAGTACATTGACTGCTTGTGAATCTTTGGAAATCTAAAATGCTTTTTATTTCTATTTTTTGAATAGGATAAATATTTATTATTTTTTTCAGTTTCTTCTAAGGCCTTCTTGAGTCAACTTTTGCTATTTGTATTTTTCTAGGAAAATCAGCATTTTCTTTTACACTTCCAAATTTGTTGACATTTGAAAATGAACAGATGGAGGTAGAGAGATACTAAGTTATATGACGATGACACAACAAATGTTCCAGAGACAAAGACCTTCCTCCAGATCCCACAGAGAAAAAATCCTTCTCACAGAGCTGACCACTGAATTTTAACTTGCATCTCCTTCTTTTTTAAAAAATACTTTTATTGGGGACTCTTTCATCTCTTATCACAATCCATACATTCCTCCATTGTGGGCTGAGCCCCGGTGGCATAAAGGGTTGAATGCGGGACTGCGGGCCGCGGGCTTGGCGGTTCAAATCCAGCGGCGGCTCTCAGGAGCAAGGCTGGGTAGCGCCCACGATCACCAGAGGCAGTGATGCCAAAAAACACACACACACAAAAAATTCTTCCATTATGTCAAGTACATTTGCACATATGCCGCCATCATCATTTTCGAAGCATTCTCTTCCCACTTAAGCTTTGTACTTTCTCTTGTCTATCACAGATCTGGCACACTTGAAAATTTCAATTCCTATATAAACGTGTGTGGTGTGTGTATAACATATAACTACCTAATGTACATAATTATAGGATATGCATAACAAATCATGCATATAACTGCCTATATTCTATATAAAGGAATTCAAATATATAAATTTTATATATTTTTAACAGAATTGCACTGAGCAAAGCAGTGCATTCATGGTACACATTTTTCCAACTTGGCAAACATGAACAGTTTGCTCTTAGTGCACTCAGTGGTGTCACCTAGGAAGGTTCTCTCTGGTCACAGTGAATTTTTTTGTGAAAGCAGTTTCACTCAAATCTCGTTTTTAGTGACAGCTGCTTTAAGAGAGCAGCATGTGGCTATGGGATTTTGCTTCCTGCTTCTCAGGAAACTGTTGTGATGTTGAACACAGCCCACAAGGACCAGCATTATGGAAAAATTCAAGTGTATGAGTGGATTTCTCATTTCAAAAAAAGGTGAAATATTGATTGAAGACAGACCTCATACTGAATGCCCATTCCAAGGATGGAATTGCAGATTTGACAATTGTATGAAGTGTAATGGAGAGTACATTTAAGATAATAAGGTTGTTTGTTTTAAAAATATTAAATACATAGCTTTAAAAATATTCGGGTTTAGCGGGTACCCCTTCGTACATATGGAAACAGTAGTACATACAAAAAGATTGGCCCAAATCCTATATATCAGAGAAGAGAAAAGGGCTCAAATAAATTATGAGACCATTTATTTTTAAAATAGAATATGTATTATTGAACTTCCATAAGTGGGATTTAACAAGACTTTTTCTTGTTCTGGATTTTGAGCCTAATTCCTTTGCATCACAGAACATAAACTAAATGTTTGTGGTAGTTTTAAGTTTCATGAGGCTTTCCTTATGTCCTAAATGAGAGTGGATTTGAAGAACTGTGCCATATGATGCTGCAGACAAGAGGGATTGATGAGACAGGTTGAGTGGGGTTTGTTAATTGTATGGGTCTGATCCTTGCTGGTGATTTTCTTCTTCTCGCTTTCTTTCTCTCTTGTCTATTTTACTGGCTATTGATTTTAAAAAGGAAAGCTACTACCATCAAGTTGATCTCAACTCACGGTAACTCTGTGGGACAGACTTCCATCCCAACCCCAGAGTTTCCAACCTATAAATCTTTACGGGGAAAGACGGCTTCCTCTTCCTCCTGCAGAGTGGCTGGTGTTGATTGAGAATTATCCAGTGGGAAAACTAAACAATAACTTAACCCAGAATTAAAGGTTGGCCTTTGCGAAGGACTGGTTCCGATCTCTTTTCAACTCAAACTGCCCCCTCCAAAAAAAATTAACTAGCCAGTTATTCACTAAAGGACATAAATTGATTAATAAATTAATTATGGTGGTACAGTCAGTGACTGCTAACCAAAACGTCAGTGGTTCACATCCAATAGCCACTTTGTGGAAGAAAACTGTAGCAGTCTGCTTCTATAAAGACTGACAGCCCTGGAAAGCCTCTAGCAATGCCCAACTCTCTCCTACAGCATCCCTTTGAGTCCAGATCCAATCAATAGCAGTGAATCTGGTTTAGTATGGATAAGTAGTGACTTTCAATCTACTCCCATCACATTGTTGATTCTGAGAAGGATCCACAAAAGCAAAGAAAGGGTGACAGAGAACAGCAGAGCTCTCTAACAAGGCAGATGAGTTCAATCCCCAAAAAAGAACACCATCCAAGAAACCAAAGCACTCCCATGACTTAAAAAGAGGGCCACAGTCGGGTGGACATTTGAAGAGTTCACCATCAGATGCCCTTTGGGCTGGAACATAGCTGAATCATGAGCAACTGAAGACAAGCAAGACAAAGCACTGGTTACACAGCCTGGACAAATGATTTGTTTAAGGACATAAAGTCGAATTTCAGGGCATGATAAGAACAAAACAATACTCACCTTGTATTATCTAGGAAATTGCATGTGGAAATAGCACAAAAGAAACCCAGATAATAAGGTTTTCATTCCAGCTCAGACAGTAGCTACTTGAGTAAACACTATCAAGTCTGGGATTTTCGTTTGCTTTGTTTCTTTGGTTTGGTTTCATTGTTTGTTTGTTTGAGTCTCTATGCCCTTCCATGTTTGTTAAATAAGAAGAAAGTTTACATTCCTTATTGACTGTGTGAGAATAAATGAAAGCAGATCAGTAAATACAATTTGGAATGTATGTATCGATACACATAAATAGCAAGTTAATTTATGAGAAGTTCTTTCTTTCCAGAGGATGATAGGGTGACTCAAAGCAAAATCATTTTGACTTGCATAGGTCATCACCATCAGTCTTGACAAGCACAAAGGTGCTTCAAGAAGCTCATTGGAAAAAGGAAATAAAAGATGATCAATTTTTTTCTTATGGTTTTTAAGCCCCCTGCCATCTAAGTAGCATTCCGAAGGAAAACGAGGGTTTTTTTTACTTTTTAGTGTGGCTCAGATGAAGGTTGACAGAGCAGATTGGTTTTCCGCTCAACAACCCACGCACATTTCAATTCACCCCACTGATTGCAATTCCCACAATGTAACCACTCATACTACTTCCCCGTGTTTTCTCTTTCCCTTCCTCCCTGTTTCCTAATCCTTTTGCACTTTGTCCTTGGATAAATGCTACCTTTCTAATCTCAGATGGTTTCTTGTGTTTGGTTGTTGTTGTTGCTGGTGTTGTTGCTGCTGTTTGCTCCATGTGATTACCTTGCCCACGGGGTATGGTGTGTTGTGGTGGGTTTGCATGCACACTCCCAATTCTGTGGAGACATAGCCAATACTCTCCCCCTGAGATGGTTGATTACTCTAGGGTGTGAGTGTCTCATCGGTGTTACTGATCACCTTGTGAGCCTGTCCATTGTTTGGGCTGAAAATTGAGCAACAGGAATGGGTTCATTTCCAGAGCTGAAGGATAACTGCGGGCCATGAGCTCAGGGATTCCACTGGTCTCTATCCATCCAGGGAACCTCGCCTTTCCTTATCAAATACAGAGAGGTTTTTTTAGGGATTCCTTTACCAACATCTGCATTTAAACATCTCAAGGATGGCAAAATAACTTGCTCTCTGGTAGTGTTGGATCAATGATTGAAAAATATGTTTACATTTAAGGCCCTCTGTGTCTTGTATGAGACCATCCAAGGTAGCCACAGAGTCCATCTTCACTGAAGTAACATGAAGGATGATCCGGTATTATGAAGAGGAAAGGGAGATAAGGTTGTTGGTAACAAACCAAAAAAAAAAACAGTTGTTCTTTCAATGAAATCTTGTGAAAAACTGTTAGCTAGGCCTGGGGTATCCATCATGTATGCTCAGCGGTTCGAGCTTCTGGACAGGAAGGGATAGTACACCTAGGGGGGTGATGCACCTGGATTGACCCATCTAGGCCAGGGGAATTTGATTCAGCCAATGGGGTCAACCAGTCTCGTTGACCATGCCTCTCAGTGGCTCACAACAGGATCCCTGAAAAGCCAGATGTTTTCCCTCACACTCACTCCCAGTGGCTACATACAGCTCTGTGAGACTGGGCTGCACCATGGTCTCCTCTTCTCCAGCAGCTTCTCGGCCGGACTACAGGTTTCTCTGGCCTCGGGTTTCCACGTGTGAGTGTGGAGTACCCTGAAGGTGCCTGTGTAAAGCCTGAAACTCCATCTGCCCTTTATAAAAATCCACTTGGATCGCAAACCAGGCTTCAATGTGAATGCTTTCTCAAACAAAGCCAAGGACCAAGGTATTTCTCCCAAGAGAGACATAGCAAAGTCAAATGGGAACAATGAAGGTGGGACCTGGGAATGAGAGCGGACAGGTAACAGAGCAGGGGTCTGCATGAGAGGCTGATGCAGTTCTACTTTTAGAGTCTGCTAGCCACGGGCACTGATTACTGGAGGGAAGAGGTCAAGCCATCAACACCGTTAATGCACCGTGCCTCCACACAGGGCCTGCAGGCCTAAAGCTGTACCAGTTCAGAGCAGGTGAGCTCTTCCATGGCACAAGAGCCTCCATAAGACCTGGAGTAAAGCAAGACCTCCCTTTAAGAAACCTTATATTGATAGTACGCAAAAGATAGCCAAAAAATGTACATTTGTATGGCTTTCCTCTCCTAATCTGTGACAGGAAAGATGGAAATCATTTCAGTGGCAGATTTTAATCTCTGGTTTGGTCCCCATACACTCCCATGCCTTACAAATTAGGAAACAATCCTCTGATTGTTTTTGCAAGGAGGTCTGGTGATGCAATGGTTAAATTCTCAGCTGCCAACAAGAAGGTCGGCCATTCAAATGCATCAGGGGATCTATGGAAGAGCTGGCAACCTGCTCCAGTCATGATCAGAGCCAAGGAAATCCTATTGGACAGTTCTTTTGTGTCACATTGGGTCACTGTGTGTCAGAATTGACAGGAGAGCAAAACACCACCACCCCCATCAGACTTCAGCTTTGGGAGTGGTGCGTGGCACTTTCCAGTGAAGAACTGCCAACACTCAGCTCTCCAACACAGTCCCCCCACCCTCCCTCTCAGGGCTTATGGAGGTGTCAGGCAGAGCTATGACAAGAGGGTAGTCACCTAAAGGACTTCCCAAGCCTCCAGAGGGCTTTGTGTATGTGAAAAAAAATACTTGTTGTTTTAGGCCCTTACATTGAGAATTGACTATTAACTGGTTGGTTCTAGAATGATGAGTCGTTGTTTAAAATTCTATATTAAGTAAAATTGACTTCTAGAATAACATGGGGGACAAAGATATGAGGAGCTGGAAAAACAGCAATCCACGCCAAGAAGTCGCAAAGTATAAACATTCTATAGGATAACTTGGGAAACAGCTTATGTACCTAATCACATTGTAGCCCTAGGGGAAGTAGGAAGGAAATGGCATGAACATCATCAGTTATGTTAGACAAACGACATCAAAGGAGATTGGCTCAGCAAAGAAGTTCGTTTGTGAATGGGATAAAAGGGAATAGAGGAAATCTGAAACTGTTGGTTGGAAGAAGAGGCAACAGCCTTCATCCCAGCCACTGAGAAATGATGGTGTGGAAGAATAGATAAACAAAGAAAGCATATTATATTCATTTGTTATTCCTATCTTAATTAGCGGTGAGAATTTGCTCTTAAACCCTTGCCTTTCTCCTGCCTTGACTTAACAGGATGGTCTCCCGGGTCCTCATGGGCCCTCTATCTCCCCAACTGTGATGGGCTCTACCAGTGAGGGATCCCATTGACATCTTGTCCAAATCAAGGGAGGGAGGCAATACTCTGTTGTGACCCACATGGCTTTTGTTGCCTGTTTTGGGAAGCAGATTGCCAGATCTTTCTTCTTGGTTTTCATCCCCTAAAACTTGAGATATAGGTGGCATGGTTTCCAGCACCACGACCACATGCACGCCACCATAGTACAACAGTCGGACAAACTTTTGGATAGGTGGGAAATACATGTCCAGAGGATTCAAAGCATTTGTGGAAAAACCCATTATACTTTAATCTGACTTGTCCACAAATATCTTAAAGCCCCTTTGTATACACCCAAGAGGGTTTGATGGCGTGCTGGATTGCTAACTGAAAGGTCAGCCTTTCAAAAGCACCAGCCACTCTATGGGATAAAGATGAGGTTTTATGTTCCCATAAAGAGTTACATATGGTCTTGTAAACCCACAAGAGCTGTTCTATCCAGTCCTAGAGAGTCAGAATTGATTCAATGGCAGTGAGGTTTTATAATATACACACAAACATACATAATACACACACTCATACTGTGTGTATGAGTATACTCACTTATGTACTCACAATTGTGCATTCGTAGTACATGTGCATTTATACATACACTCATATCAGTTCACATACATTTGCATTCATTGTGTGTGTTGGTATAAAATTAGTCTGTAAATGTCTTAAGACACAATTTGCCCTCAATGACCCTAAGGCAAAGGGCATCCACCACTCAGGTTTCTTTATAAACTCAATATTGAGGCTAGAATCAATATAGCTAAAAATATCTCATTTCCTTTCCAGGACTAGAGAATAAGATATCTATTTTTTACTCCAGCAGTGTCTTCAGAATTCAATACACAGATTTTTCCACCTTCTGCAAATATCACTCTTTTGGATCATCTTAAACATGTCACAAGGCCCACATTTGGCTTAGCAACCAGTTTCTCTACCTTTGTGTCTTCTCCTAAAGTCAGGAAAATGATTCCTCCAAATTTTTCAAGATTTCTAATACTTGTGTCTTAAGATGCATATGCAAATTTCCTTGTGCTTGTTTTCTGATTTGATTTTCATGTGAGAATTCATATCACAGCTTTTAAAACAGGAAATCCTCTTAGAAATCATATGTCAATAACTTGTGCACCATCATGGCCAAGTGTAGGCACTCTCTCTCTCACACACACACACACACACACACACATGAAGATCAGTGAGCTTCTGCTCCCGGAACTTAGCAAAGGGAATAAAGCCACTCACAGGTGAGATGCTCTGATAAACAGAAACTTAGCATTCCTTGGACAATCCCAGTATCAAATTGTATCCCATGGCTAATAGACTCCCTCACAAAAAAGAGAATACAGAATTTGAAAGGAACGGAGACATTTCAGTCACTGCTGCCCTTGGCATTCATAGCACTTCTTTTATCCCCCAGTTTAGCGGGCTCTGCACATATTTTATGTAGCCCAATGTGCTTGGATGTTAGTGAGTCCAAATTCAAGTGTATTTTCCCTAAATATAGAGATGTCCAGGCTTCATTTATTGCTGACCACCCAAGTAGATCAAGCAAGAAACCAGCCAGTTATGTTGGCCATCCTGCACGTAAGTCCTCTGTCCACAGGATCTGGATGCTGAATTCAGTGACCTGGACATGCACCTTCGAGACAAGTCAGCTGAAATAGCAAAGCGTATTGGCTCCTGGAGTTGTCCTGGTGCTAGGTATCCAAGGTACTCAAAGCCTGGGAAGAAAACGGGCTAGGAATGTCCATTTGCCCCAATTCTAAGTTCTGCTGGGGTGATGACAATTCAGAGCTCCTGGAGGGACTAGAAGACAGGATGCCCTGGCTCCTTTTCCATGGGGAGAAGGGGAAACGGTCTGTTCCCATCTCAGAAACACTGTAAAGGGTCCCTATGCATCTGAAACCACTCAATAGCAGTGGAGTCAGTGGAGTCTGGGGTTGGCTCCTTCTGAGGGAAATGTCTTATTTCATAACTGTCCCATACACATAAAGAAAATGTTAGGTAGTTGTCCCTCTTTTGGCAAGGCACCCGGATAGGAGATTGCTACTGAGAATCAGGAAAGCTCAGACAGCCCTAAAGGCTGGATGACATGCACAAAGTCAGGCATTTAAGACAGGAAGCCAGGGTAACTTAGAGGGCTCCAATCCAGGCCAGGTGGGCTTAATTCAGCCAACAGAGTCAACCCGTACCTTCAACCACACCTCCCAACAGAGAACCCTAAAAAACAAGAATCAGGAACCCACCTCTCTTTTTGCCAGCTGCTCCTCAGCCATGCTGCTCTTTTCCTGGGCTCAGGTGACCACATGTGGGTGCAAAGTGCCCGGGGGTAACTGTGTAAAACCAGAAACTTCTTCTAGCTCATGATACACAGAATCCAGGAACAGAAGTGGGACTAGTGGTACCAGGAGGGTAGGGGGAAGTGAGGGGAACCAACTGTAATGATTGATGCATAATCATACACCCCTCTACAGGGGGGGACAACAGAAAACATGGGGGAAGGGAGACAGCGGTCAGTGTGAGAGATTAAAATAATAACAATATACAATCTATTGGGGGTGGGAGGAGGGAAAGTGCTGATACCAAGAGCTCAATAGAAAGTAAATGTCTAGAAAAGAATGAGGGCAACATATGTACACAGATGCCTGATTCAATTGGTGAATGGATCGTGATTAGAACTATATGAGCCACCAATAAAATGATTTAAAATAAAATCTAAAAACTCACTTGGATCACAAAGCAGACTTCTGCGTGAATTCTTTCTCACGCAACGCCAAGGACCCAGGTATTTCTCACGGAGAAATCTAACAAAAACATGTCTTTCTTTCATGAGCTCAGGAAAACCATCTATCAAACTCACTGCTGAACTTATGAATACATTGTCCTCAAATGGACTGTCTTGGCATTTCCACCTTTAAAAGCCCATTTTCCTCTTCTGTGCACTCAGGTGCCACCAGCCTCCATGTTCCTGGGACCCCTTTGTCATCTCAAGGTCATGGCAACTAATCTTCTCGACAACCTAGAGCTCAGAGCTTGATGCCACAGGTAAGCAGCGATCGAGGAGTGTATTTCTCACTCGCTAGTAGAATTCCATTTGCTGCTTTCAGTGGACCGCGATGTGATGCTGTGCTTTCCTTTTTTTCTGCCCTGGGTCATTTAGTTTGCGTGTCAGAACACAAACTTTGTGAGTCTGTGTCTCCTGCATTTCTTTGGCAGTTGGAAAAGGGTGAATTTACCACTTAATACCTGGTTCACTTCTCCCAGGATTGAAGCCAGGCGAATGGATTCTGGGAATTTTACTGGATGCAGACTCCCCCACACCCCAATCCCACCCCAAATTCATTTGTATTTCGTTCCTATCCCATAAAACCTTCTGAGCTTTCTCCCTACCCTCCCACACCCTCCGTGGGCCCAGAGGCAAAGCTCTGGATCTCTGAGAATTGTTGCTTGTTGCCTGGGGAGCTTACCTCTCTCTACAGCAGGGTTGGGGAACTAGAGAGCCTGAAAACTAAACTATCATAGTTGCTTTTATACATTCTAATAAAAATTTTAAAGGACACCATTTAGATAATGGCAGTTACACCATTCTCCTGTCAACTTGCAAAGGGGTGGAGTCTAACCTCTCAATCAAGTCACAGCCAATGAGGCCTCTGTGTGGGCCTGGCCTTCTCCTAAGGATTCTGGGAACTCCTGTCTTCCTCAAGACACACTCTCTAACCAGTTTCTTCTACATAGTGTCCAAAATGCCAGGAAACCAAGCCCTGGGTTACCTGAGACCCATGTCGATGTGAGAGAAAGAGTGCACTAGAAAACAAGGATGGGGGCATGGGGCAATAGGAAGATGGCTATAAAAACTGTTCCTAAAAAATTGTTTTTTTTTTAACTGCATTTAATCACTACTAGTATGTTTGCACTGAATAGGTATTTTATCCCTTGATTTCTTTTGGCTTAAAGCTCAACAGGTTCTTGAATAATAACATGGATTCCACACATGCTTGCTATCTGAAAAATCAGCCTGGGAACCCAATCCAAGAATTTCAGTAAGCATATCTCTGACGTCGTTTGAACAAACTCTGGGTTTCTCATGTCCAGAATTGTATTCTTATTCATAAGAACACTGTATGAGGTCCCAGAGAGAACAGGAGAAAGATGTGGGGAAAAATTCAAAATCCTTTTTTTTTTAATACCAGGCTTACTAGTCTGGTAAAGACTGGTGGGACAGCCAAGACTATGTCCCTTCAGGTCTCGTCCAGGATTGACCTCCAGGTCTTGACTTTCAGACAACATTCCTTAGAGCAGTGGTTCTTAATCACCCTAATGTGACCCTTTACTACAATATGGTTGTAGTAAACCATAAAATTACTTTAATTGCTACTTTATCATTGTCATTTTGCTACTGTCATGAATCCAGCAACCCCGGTGAAAGGGTCATTTGACGCCCAACAGGATAGAGATTCACAGGGTGAGAACCACTACCTTAGAGTAATCGTGTATGTGGGGTCCAGGGATAGCTTTTACCCAGGGTTAAAGCTCAAAGGGCAGGAAAGGATGAGTAAGAAGAGTGAATGGGACTGCTGAGTGAAGGGAAAATACTCTTTCATTGGTGGAGATTTCAACCCATCTCACGCACCAGAACGCATATGACTTGTGAATGGAAAACCAAGTTGTTCTGTGAGCAATCACTCAAATCACAGCTAAAAGTAGAAGGGGGGGGGGGGAAGATGCCTGAGAAGAGAGGAGTGGTGAGAAGGACATACGCTTCCATTTAGCATGTGTCAAAATAGCGCTCGGTGTCCTTTAAAGCAATAATAAGGGATAAAGTGCTCTGTCAAGCAGGTATGAAACCTTTAAAATATTTTATTCTCAAACAAATGTGGGAGGAATTATTTAGCAGGTTAGGAAAAGGATGCAAATCGCTGACTGTACACCACAGCTTTTCATTACAACAATTACACATAAGTTTCAAAATGCCTTATCCACCCACCATGCTATAACCCCCATTTAATTAAAATTGTTGTCTCTAGTTGTCAGATTTTTTTTTTTTGCTCAGAAACAGAAACATGAATCTGACAAATAAATAGCCAAATTAAGATGAATTGGATGTGGTTGGAATGTTGATAATCTATTTACATTTTAATAAGATATTTCCTCTGTGTGGTTCTTAGATAAATCTCCACAGAGATGAAGCTAGGACACAGAATTAAGAAGAAAGAAGCACTCTTGACAATTTGGAGAAAAGGAAAAGATAAGCAGAGTGTTGTTTAATAAAAGCAGATGTGGCTGTAATCCCTTCAGGAAGAATAAAGGCTGTACAAATATAACCTAAGCAGAGGGGAAATGGCTTTAGACAAGTATAATGGAAAAACCAGGGGAGCTCTGAGAACTCAGACTAGGAATGAGTCAGCCTCAGAACTCTCCTCTCCCTCAAAGCTCAGCCACTGGTGTTGTATGTGGATAACTGGAAGAAAAACAGGGCGTTAAGCACAATGTGCTATTTATAAGAAAGATTAACAGGAGTTTCTGAAAGTATCCATGGAAAATTGGAAAAGGGGGATTTATTGAGCTAAAAAATTAAAAAAGAAGATACTGTATATGAGAACTTCAAAAAGTTTCATGGGGGGAAAATGAAATTAAAAGATAATGGAATCTTTCTGCAAGCTTTTTAAAGCCCCTTATATGCTGGTCTGCACATCTCTAATCTATGACCAACAACAAGAGCTTTTTTTTATCCTAACAGGAAGGATTTGAACTGACCTCTGAGAAAAGCTATTGGCTAGAGGTTGAGCATTAAAATATGCTAATGAATGTCATCGAATTCTATTAAAGCACATATAGTTTTTAATGATGAGCGATATTTCTGCAATGTTCCATCTAGCTTTCCAGAATGAAAAACTGCCCTACAGTCATAATCCCATATTGCTAGCGGCAGATAATTACTGACTAAAGGATAAGGAGAAATTTGAGTATGTCTTATGGTACATGTCAAGCCATTAACAGTTCTCCCTCACTCTGCAGGGATATTTTTCTCTATCTCTGCAAAAACAATTTCTTTTAGGAAGATTAGTGTAAGGCTGGTCCCTATGAGGTAGAGATTAAAAGTATACCAGATGTCCAAATTTTCCAAAATGATATACCATTCCATTATTCCTAATTCCACCCATTATTCCATGCCTTAGTTTAGGAGTTCTCAAACTAGGGCCCATGGGTCACATGCAGCCCGCTGAGAACATTTATCTGGACCACCAAGTGTTTTTGCCACCACCGTTGTCCTGCTTAGCAGCTGACTCATCCCAGATCCCGCAGTGAATTTATCCATAGATTTTATATATATATATAATTTATATTTATCTATTTATTTATATAAAATTTATATATATACACACACACACAAGAGTTTATATACAAGAGGCATGGAACATTGAGAAAGCATCCCAGCCCAGTCCAGTTCAAAGTCATAAGTCCGATATTAGCCCATATGCCTGATATCAGTCTTTAAAGTCTCCTTCTGCCTCATGAAGTCATAGGCCAGTGGGTGCAGAGTCCCGGCACCGACAGGGGTCTCCCCACGACTCCTCGCTTCCAGGGCTTAGGGTCCATCAACAGCATCCAGTGGTGGTAGAAGCTATTCAGCACTGGCAGGTTATCTCCACATAGCTTTTTTACCTTCAGAGGTCTGGTTCCATCAGGATAAGGCTGTGTGGCTTCTCCTCTAGTTCCTGCAGCTTCTTGAATGCTGCCATCTTGTCTTGTCCATAGTTCATTGTCTCGGAGACTAACTCCCTACAACTAGGGTGCTTTTTTTTTTTTTACTATAGTCTGGCCCTCCAACTGTCTGAGGGACTGTGAACTGGCCCCCTGTTTAAAAAGTCTGAGGACCCCTGTCTTAGTTTATTCTTCTTGTAGTTCCAAGGATCTGCAATTCACTACAACATCTCACAGAGCTCATCAGCCAATAAGGCAAAGGCTCATATGGTTGTAGAGGCTGGCAAATCAAAAATCTGAATTTCAAATGTCCATCTGGATGATTTTCCTCAACAGCACCCAACTGACACTGTTGACCCACAAGTTTGCGGAAATGTGTGACTCAAGTCAGGCAATAGGCTGCTGGCCCAGGTTCCCCAAACACCAGAGATCAGGCAGAGGCAAGTCAAATGTCAAGACCCAGAGCAAGAGATCAAACTCAGCCAAAGCTACTCAGTGCAGCCATAGAGACCTTAAATAACTGAACATGAAAAAAAAAAAAAAGAAGAAGAAGGTTTTGCTTGCTTAGCTAAGGGAAGGAAATCATTTGGGACTCATGTCAGATGGTTGCCTGAGACCTAAGTCAGCAATATTTTAGGGCATCCATAATTGGCATCTGACGGTGTTTTGTCAACAGTGATTCAGCACTAGTCTTCTGCGCCAGCAGAAGAAAGAGGAGGTCACAAAGATGACATCTTATTTCATGTCCAGGCCTTCAATGGAGGTATGGCTTGCTTGCTGATCTCAGAAGGTTAAGTAATGGATGCATGGATCACTTCGGTGTATCTACGTGGGCCAGGTTTACTTTCAGCCAGTTGTGTGTTCCCCCCACCTCCAACCCCACCCCCACCTCACACTACTTGCAATTAGGCAGGTAGTTATTTGTTTATCAATTAAAGGAACAGCATAAAGTCAGGAGCTAGTTCTTTTTGAACACTCAATGTAACCACAGGTTTGCTGATACAGTGGGTTACACTTTGGGCTGCTAACCACAAAATCGAAGATTCAAACACAGCAGCCACTCATTATAGTACATCACAAAATGGAGGACTAAAGGTAGAAGGGTCGGCTGAGCCCCGGTGACGTAGTGGTTGTGTGCAGGATTGTGGCCCACTAGGTTGGCGGTTCAAATCCAGCAGCAGCTCTCCAGGAGCAAGGTTGGGCCTCCTACTCCCACCAGAGGGCAGTGATGCAAAAAAAAAAATAATAAAAGTAGAAGGGTCACATTTAGTCATTAAATCACAATCTCTGGGGAAAATGTTCCCGTTCCATGTGGTTTACATGTTCTTTGCTTTAAGGAACTGGGACTATGTGACTTGAGTCCTCACTTTGGGGAAGAGGTGGGCAGAGAAACCATCCAGGAAAACATTTACCTGGGAATGGGCAAGGATGCAAATCTGTTTGGGTAAAGATAAAAATAAATATTAGCAACGCTGATTCCCCTAAACCTTGACATCTTAGATCTACAGACATCTCAGGCTACAACTTGGACACATCTTGGGTCAGGTTAAAGCAGACCCAAGTCATTGATGTTTCTTTGGGGTGCCAACAAATTGGGTGAGACTCATAGCAGCCCTATGTATAGCAGAATCGAATGCCATAGTCCTACATCAGCCTCACAATTGTCCACTGCGGAAACCACTTTGTCAATCTGTCTCATCAAGGGCCGTCCTCTTTGTCACTGCTCATCCACTTTACCAAGCATGATGTCCTTCTCCAGGGAATACTGATTACATGTCCGAAGTGTGTGAGAAGACATCTCACCATCATTGCCCTAAGGAGCAAAATGGTACTTCTTTCAGGACAGATTTTGGCAGTCCATAGTACGTCCACCATTCTTCAGCAACCCCATCATTCAAATGCATTGATTTTTCTTCTGTCTTCCTTATTCAGTCCTACTTTTGAAATATCCTGAGGTTTATTAATTAATTAGCTGGACTTAGCTTCTATATTTCAATGTTGACTGGGGTAGGTAGAACACAACGTAAACCATCACAAGGGTTCAGTAAACTGAAATGCTCTCTGAGTTTGTAGCTTAAGGATCAGCATTGTGTGATGGCTAAAGAATTTGATCCAAAGATGCTTATTTTTAAAATTCAAATTCATTTGATGTGGACACAGGTACTGAACTGACTCTCTACACATGATAAATATTGTTCCTGATAGTTGTAAAAAGGGGTTCTAAAATTCTTTTTATACCATCCAAAACAGAAACCTTGATGTAAAAATTCCATTCAAACTTTCAGACACAGAGAGTGGAGCCTGATGATGGAGCGGATGACGCTTTGGACTGCTCATGGCAAGGTAAGCAATTTGAACCCATCAGCCGCTTTGTGGGAGAAAAACGAGGCTCTTCTTCCATCACAATGCTCAGCTCCCGCCGTGTTGCCATGAGTCAGAATTGACTGGATGGCAGTAAGTTAGGTTTTTTTTTTTATCTCTTCACAAACATCTATGGCTGACCAAGGTGGACCAAACCTTACAAAGAGCATCTTTTCTATGTTTTTTTTTCCTTAAATAGTCTAAATTCATTATAGGCTGTCTATCTGTCGTGCCTAGGACATTACTAGTTATCAAAAGCAATTATGGGGGGGGGGTGGCATGGAGTGTGAGCACCTACCCTCAAAGATCCACAGCAGCGGTTCTCAACCTTTCTAAGGCTGTGACCCTTTCATACAGGTCCTCATATTGTGGTGACACCCCCACCATAAAATTATTTTCATTGCTGCTTCATCACTGTCATTTTGCTACTGGTAGGAATTGGGTGACCTCCCCCCTTTGGGGGTTGCGACCCACAGATTGAGAACCGCTGGTCTAAATGAAGATACCACCAAGCACACACACGCACATGCTCACATCACACAAAACTGCGCGCTACCCAGGCACACACAAGCACACAGGTGTGTCCATGCAACAGTGCAGCTTGAAAGCTCTGAGACTTCACCCAGGAGTATGGTGGGGAAAGCTTCTGAGATGAGAGGAGCTGTGCAAACACAGGGCAGGATTTGTGGTGCCCAGATGAAGAAAGCTCAAAGAAGACTTCCCTGAGAGCACTCCTGTGAGAAGGATGAACGAACTGACGCATACAGGTCAGAAGCATAGGAGCTAACTGGCTTGATTTTCAACATCCTCAGTTCATGGCCAGGCAATAAGCTACCACTCAGAGGCCCGAAGCTGCCATTCTTTGGTCAACAGAAAGCTACAAACTGAAAAGCTCCTGCAAAGGAGGAAGGTTTGACACCAAAAGAGAGTCAGTCCGATTGGCTCACGGTCTCTCAAACTGAGAACACCACATCATTGTTTACCACCACACTAAGGGGCTTCTTTTTTTTCCTTCTTTTATGTTTACTCAGCCTGGAGAATCCAAAAAAAGGTAAGACTTCCCTGCAGATGTGCAATGTGCGGATCTTGGAACAGCTGGTTCAGGACACTATCTTTTCTGTTTGCACCCTCTTTCCATTCCTTTCTCTCTGTTTCCCCAAAGTTCCTCATTATGAGTCTCACTTCCAGAACAAGAACCAGGCCTGGAAGACTTGCCTGGTGCATTGTCCCCAGGTACCTGTGGGAACGGGGCCAGAATGGGTGGGATTTGTTAAATATGCCTTGTGGCTTGTGGAAATAACCAAGCACAGGAGCACACACAAAGCTAGCACCGTAATCATGATGAGTACAAGAATGGAGAAAATGTTCCTTTTTTGTTGGTTTTGGGGGCTTTTTTTGGTTATTTTGGGATTTGGGGGGCATCACTGCCCTCTGGTGGTGGGAGTGAGAGGCCCAGCCTTGCTCCTGGAGAGCTGCTGCTGGATTTGAACCTCTAACCCAGTGGGCTGCAGTCCCGCGCACAACCACTACGCCACCGGGGCTCAGCCCCTGAAGAAAATGTTCTAAACGGATTGTGGTGATGATTGTATGACTCTTCTTGATGTGATTGAACCATTGAATCATATGATAAATGAACTATATGCAAATCAACAGGCTAATCAATAGATATTTGAAATCCTTTTTTCTTTTATTTTTGTTTTGTTTCTTGTTGTTGTTGCTGCTGCTGTTGTTTTTGTAACTAGCACCAAATTGCAGTTGCAAACGGGTTACAGACCTCTTACCACCATGATTTTCCTCCTCGAGAGAGAGATACTTAAGTCAAGATGCCTAATGCATATTAGTTTCTCCTCAAAAGTCAGTTGTGTTTTAGTCAGCAGTGCGGTCCAAGTTAGAAACTGGGAAAGGACCATTGTCATGACAACTTGATTCTGTGTGACCTAGAACTTCCCTGTCCTTTTCTTCTCTCCTCCCCCACCTTGGGGAAGAGTAGAGTAAGAACCATGTTGCTAAGCAACTCCGAAGGGCTCCTGACAACATGGACATAGCCTGTCCAACCAAGCCAGGAGAAACACTCAACAGTAGCAGCAGCAACACAGATGATAAAGACCAGTCACTGACGGATCTGGATAGATATTACACACACACACACACACACACACACACACACACACAAGACAAAGAATCACAGAAGTATAAAAAAAATCAAAGAATACCCAAGTAACTCATGCCACAAGCTTAAGAGCATTGTAACACCTGGATTCTCCTCAGAAAATGCTACGTTCTGTGGGAGTGCCCTAGTGATGGAGTGGTTCAAGTGCTCGACTGCTAATGCAAAGGTCGGTGATTCATACTTCCCAGCGGCTCTGTCTGCCGGTGACAGCCTTCTTACTCTCCTGGGACAGATCTACTCTGTCCGCTGAGTTCACAATGAATTGGGATCACCTTCCTGGCAACCAGGGACCATCCTGTGAGAGTTCAGCCATCCAATTTCCGCCCGCTGCTTGTGAGGCTTGCCTTTATTGCACAAATACTCTTGAGCATAGGGACAAACTGAAGTGGCCAAAGGAGAACACGCTAGCCCTGTTCTCTTCTCCGGTCACCTCTGTCCCTCACGTCACGTGGCTTACATTCACGGAGAGAACAACTTGAACACACACTTCTGACTCAGCCACTCTCAGGACTACAGTCATCTGAAGGTCTAACTGGGGCAGGAGATTTGCTCCAAGGCGGCCGCCTTAAGGGGAATGGTAAGTTGAGGCTGCGTACTGCAAGTCTCAGTTCTTCAGTCTCTTCGATCCGAGTGCTTGAACGGCCTTCTGGCTCAGATACCATCTTCTTCTAAAGCAAGTGATCTGAGAATTGTCTCTGCTTTCCGTGGTCACAAAAGAACACACAGGGGACAGGAAATGGACCCCGGCATTCAGATTCTTGCCAACCACCATCCACTGTCAAGCTCTTTCATCCAAACCACCGTGGACTGCATTCCATACACAGAAGAAACCCCATCCTACATCCCCCAGATTCTTCCGTCAAAAAAACAAGCACCTCCCCGAGAAGTCCAGCAGCATCTTAGCAGGCATTGTCCTTCCCTTTACAAGAGGGTTGCCGTGTTGGTTTCAGAGATTCAGACATTGAGCATGTCTGCAAAAAGACCAGAGGGAATTTATCCTACCACACAAGGTTGGTGGCCTCCGGTAACCACAGCTCTGATGCTCTGCACATCTCACTGTATTCCAGTGCACTTGCATCTCAATTCCCCAAGGCTGGAGTATCCAGCCTGCCTGAAGTCTTCCTGAGAGTTCTTCTAGTCTATGTGACACATTCGAAACAAAACAAAAAAGGTTTCTAATCAGAGGCACGGCAAGAAGGAAAAGATGATCAGGCAGCAGGGTTGATTTCTCCATACTTTAGAAGTGGTCATTTTAGTGAAAGGCAGGCAGCTTTCCGTGACATGGACGCTACTTTCAAGTTACACAACATTTTTAAATTTGCACATCTCCTTTAGTATTTTTATGTATTCACTCCAGAAAATTCACTTCCCTCCAAATGGAGAAGCCTCACAGCCAGAAAAAATTCTCCTGGTCCAAACAGAACCACCCAGAATTGTGAAAGGCATTGAAACCATCCCTATGATTTTCTAGGGCTTCAGATGTTTGTGTAGCTCACATTGCACTTCTCACTTGATAGTCTGAGACTGGACAATTATGAAATATCTTCCAGATTCTATATTCCTAAGATTTTTAAGAAAAAGAAATGTGACACTTTGTCAGTGCTATTTCTGCTCTCATTGGTGCACTCTGCATTAAAAAAAATGACACTCTAAACATGCAATGAGTGCAAGACCTGATGGACTCCCTCCCTTTAGGTTCTTAATTTGCCTGATCTAGGACTGAGTTGTTCAACACTGCAGTCATCTATGGCTGTTTTGATTTAAATTTATATCAATTCAAAGTTATAAAAAATTACTTTCTCAGCCTTACAACTCCCACTTCAACTGCTGTATTTTTCCCACATAATGTGCCCACAAAAATAACACACACTTCTGTAGTACACATAGCAAACATAGAAAAGTAATATGGGAAGGAGCTGGGTAGTTTACACACACACACAAAAGCACATAATGAGCTTTACTTAAGTAAAAATATGGTACTCAACATCTATTGTTTATAGAACAATTTTATCATCATGGCACTCTTAGAACTGGTTTCTCTATTTCTAGCATAAGAAAATATTCCAACTCAAATCATATTACTTTGACTTCATGTGCTAATGTTCTGTGTCTATTTTTATTAATGTTATTTTTTATTCTAGTAAACAAGTTTTATATTATTCATCTTATGGTATTAAAATAGTAATTAATTTTCACATGTTCCTTATGTTAAGTATATGTGTTCTTTTCCCACTAGAACCACTATTGAAGGTATCATATCGGAAATAACAACTTTAGTTTTTTAATATTAGATTTGGAAAAACACCAAGTAAAATGTAAATTGAATAAAACAAATCAACAGCCTACTGCCATAATGAAACTCTCCATGAAGAACATAACAAAAATACTGTCCTTCTTTCCTGGATACTTACAGATCACTATCAATAAGAATTTTGCAAGTCCTGGATTTAAAGAAATATGATGAACTTCTACATTTTGCTTTGTCCAATGTGAGAAATTGGAAGAAGTAGATTTTCATCTCTCTCTCTAATTAAAGAATCACTAAAATTACCTTCTTCTTTAAATTCAAACAAGTGCTTTACTTGTTAGTAGATAAAAATGCTTAATGATGTTTAGACTCAATGTAACACACCTTGGAAATTGTATTATAATTGTTCATATTAGTAAAGAAAAAAAATCCAAGCAAAAAAGAGTGAAAAAAATTAAAAACTGAAGGGAACAGTTAGTCAAAAACACAGCTTCCATGTAGGTAGTTACATACTCTGGTGTCAATTTGAGGATTAAGAATGAAGGGGTGGAGTCTAGCCTGTCAATCACTGTACAGCCAATGAGGTCTCTGTGGTGGGCATGGCCTTCTGAGGATTCTGGAAACTTCTGTATTTCCTCCTTGGTGGCAGGAGACGCACTATCACTCTGCTCACTCCCTTGAAGACACTACACTGACTAGACACTTGGCACAACATCAATAAACCCAATGCCCTAGGAACTAGAAGAGCCAAGGGGAGCCCTCTGCCAGTGCTGAGATGCTTAAACCACCACAGGATCCACAAGACTTTCCACCCACTGGCCTGTGATCTTCTTGCATTCAGCTTCCTTTTATGTGTTTCATGCGTCTGAAGAGGTCTTCATAGACCTTGGTATCAAACATATGGGCTAATATCGGACTTCTGGACTAGATCTGGATGGGGTTGGGATGTTTTCTCGATATTTAACTGTTCTTGTACATAAACTTCTTCTTCATATACATGTAAGTGTCTATGAATTTGTTCCTCTAGTCTACCCGGACTGACCCACTCCACAACGATGAAACCAGAATTAGAAGGTGCCCATCTACCACTGCCAACCACTCTGAAAGAGATCACAGTAAGAGGTTCTGAAGAGGTGGGAGGATAATGTAGAACAAAACTCACCATCATTTCAAACACTGGTCTGATGGAGACTGGTGAAACCTTCCATACAAAAGACTTGCCTGAACTCGCCTTAGTGATTCAATTTTCAGCCAAATGATAGGTAGGCCTACAACATGAACAAAAGCACAAAGGAGACATGCATTTCCTCCTTAGGAAAATCAACCAGACAAATATCAAAAGGGCAATGTCAACCCACAGATAAAGCTTAGAAGAGAGGACGGACTAAGAAGGGTGACAAAGGAAACACAAGGAGGAAGCAGGGAAGATGTGTTTACATTTTGGCGATCAATGTGACAAAACAAAATGCATATACATTTTAAGTGGAAACCTAATTTGCTCTTTAAATTTTCACCCAAATCACAATTAAAATAAAAGGATATTTCACAATCCAACATTCCACGAAGACAAAGACTTTACATGGCCAGGGCGTTTTTGTGACGAGGCTCTTTCTATGGCTCAGCCTTCAAGGACGTCTTTTTGAAAAGTATTTGAAGAGACCTCACTGAATTTACTTGGAAGACAGCACCAATGTTTTCATATTTTTTCATTCATGCTAGCCTCGGGGTCAGCAGTTGAAATCCATTAGTTCTTCCAAGGGAAAAATACGAGGCTGTTGGACCCCGTAAGTATTTACAGCTTTGAACACTTTGTACTTCGTCTGCAGAGTCACCAAGAGGTAGAATCCACTCCATTCTTGTTGTTGGTTTTCTCTGGGGGTATGTGGAATGGAGTGTTGATTTTTAGGTGTATATGTGAGCATAGGTTTCCCTAGAGAGTCTCTCTGTAGTTCCAATCTCCCCAATTACATTTAGGGAGTATCACTGCTTGTCAGCAACTGCAAAGTGAGTGCCCTAAAATGAAAGAAGATCTGTGCTACCACATTTCTACAGAAAATGGGCTCTACAATTACACTGAAACTCTGAGGTGAAAAGTTGGGAGGCTTCCAGGCCATCACCAGAACATGGTGCTTTTTTGACCTTTGGTCACCATTTCCAAACTATCAGGGCAGCAAGTCAAGCTTTCACACCTGATGAAAGCTTTTAAGCCTTTAAAATCTTTCACCCAAGCCGCGCATCTTAACATCTGTCTTCAAAACAAGAGCTATTCTGGGATCTCCTGTGGATGGATTTTGCCAGGAGGAAACGAGACAGGCTTCCAAGATGAAACAGGAAGGCTCAGACAAAGTTACTTAAGGTTGAGAGAATTATAGGAGTTTTTATCTTGAAAAACGTCGTTGCTATCAACCAAACAAAACGGCTCATGCTTTTGAAGACGTTCCTGCTTCCATTCCAATTTCGTGCCTTCATGCTCGCCAAACCCACAAATTTGGATTCTTGTCTGTAGTAAGTCGAAGGTGTGCCGAGAGCCACGACTCTGCCGTAAAGCAGGAATCACACGTTTCCCCGGAGGTTAGTGGTTTGCTACTGCTATGAAGACCTACTACTGTTGCTAAGTGCCATCAAGTGGATTCCAATTGAGAACAAAATCATGAACACAGTATATATTGCAGCGGTCCTCAAACCACGGTCGCGGACTACGTTTGGCCTGCCCAGGACACTTATCCAGCCTGCCGGTGTTTTTGTCACCGCTGCCTGTCCTGCTTAGCAACCGACTCACTCCAGGCCCACAGTGAATTTGTTCATAGTTTTGTTGTTGTTGTTGTTGTTGTTGTTGTTTTGTGGGGGGAGGGGTTAGCTATAGTCCGCCCTCCAATGGTCTGAAGGACAGTGAACTGGCCCACTGTTGAGAAAGTTTAAGGACCCCTGAATTCTACTGGATACTGTTCTCTCTCAATATGGTTCTTATTTGTTATGAACTGAAACTGTATTTCAAGATGCATCTTAAGAAGTTGGCCTATCCGACTCCCTCCCCAGGGGTGTTTGCTTTAGAGATCAGCACTGAATCTGCAGCTTGGGGAGTGGGACATGCCAGATCAGAGGACACAAGAACAAATGAAGGGGGAGGAAGAGAGAATGGAGTGCATCCTGGCCCACCGAGCCTTGAGGACGATATTCCCAGTCAGAACAACCAATGCACAGAGAGGTCATATGGCCGACCCCACTATGAATCACGGCATCCCTCACTGACACAAGGCCCTACGGGGACAACAATGGAGAAACCGGGTTGAGGTTGTACCCTGTCTGACCCAACCACATCATGACAAAACACTAAGGGTGTGCAACAGAGCATGGTGTTCCCAAGGGAGTACCAAGGATATACTTTGGGACCAGGGTGTGGCATCCCATTAAACTCAGCCAGAAGACACTCCTGGAGGTCAACAAACAGACCTTGAACTATTTACAGGTTTTTATTTTGTTATTATTTTTCACATATATATGTATATATATATATATATATATATATGACATGGGGTTATTTGTTGCTATCATTGCTTTATTTTCTTTGATTGCGTCATCTTAGGATGCCAGTTTCTTTTCTAGTACATATTGTAAGCTCTGCAGGCCTATCTAGATAAGAAAGGCTGTATGAACAGTCTGGAGGAGAAAATAATGGGACTGACAGTTCCAGGGGGGGACATGAGAGATGGGGAGGAAGGGAAAAGGAGGTGGTGCTGACCAACTCAGGGATAAGAGAACAACAAGTGATTCAAAATCAGTGACAAGGTGGGTGAGAGAGGCCCAATAGGGACTGAGCGAGAGTGAAGCAGCAGAGAGAAATACTGGAACTCCAATGGGAGCTGAGCGTGACAGTGGGACAAGAGTAAAGCAAAAGGTAACAGAGGAAAGAACTGCAAGGGGGATAAAATGCATTTATAGATCTCTAAATACAGGCATGTACATAAGTGATTATATTTTTATGTGACCATGGGGAAATAGACCGATGTACATACACTTATAGGGTTAGTATTAAGACAGCAGTTGGGCATTGAACCTCCACTCAAGTACTTTCTCAATGCAAGAACACTTTGTTCTATTAATTGGCGTTCCATGATGCTCATCTTCCTGACACGATCACTGAAGACAAATGTGTGCAAAAGCAAAAGTGGTGAAGAAAACTGATGGTGCCCAGCTATCAGAAGATGTGGCATCTAGGGTCTTAAAGGCTTGAAAGTAAACAAGCAGCCATCTAGCTCAAAAGCAACAAAGCCCACAGGGAAGAAGCACATCAGATTGTGTAAAAATGAGGTGTCAAAGGGATCAGTAATCAGATTTCAAGAACTAAAAATCATATCATTGTGTGCCCACCTTCCTGATATGATCGCTGATGACAAATGTGTACATAAGCAACTATGGTGAAATAAGTTGATAGTGCCCAGCTATCAAAAGTATAGCATCTGAGGTCTTAAAGGTTTAAAAGTAAACAAGTGGCCATCTGGCTGAGAAGAAACAAAACCCACATGGAAGAAGCACACCAGCCTGTGTGATGAGGAGGTGTCGAAGGGATCAGGTATCAGGCATCAAAGAACTAAAACTTATATCATTATAAATGAGGGAGAGTACAGATTGGGGATTCAAAGTCCATCAGTAGGTAAAGCGACAGCCTCTTACAGAGGGGTTGTAGGGAGGAGACAAGTCAGTCAAGGTACAGTGTAGCAACAATGAAATATGCAACTTTCCTTTTGTTCTTAAATGCTTCCTCCCACCATAATGATCCCAATTCGACCTTACAAATCTAGATAGAGCAAGGGATATACACTGGAAACAGGGTAATTCAGGATGATCCTTTCAGGACCAGGGGTGAGAGTGATGAAGCTAGGATGGTGGAGGGAAGGTGGAGTAGAAAGGGGGGACCTATTGTAGGGATCTACATATGACCTCCTCCCTGCAGTACAGACAACAGGGAAGTGGGTGAAGGGACACATCAGGCAGTGTCCGATAACAAAATAATGACAATATGTAAATTGTTAAGGGTTCATTGGGGAGGGAGGGTGGGAAGGGAGGGGAAATATGGGGAGCTGGTACTGGGGCCGTAGATAGAAGGAGGATGTTCCAAGAATGATGATGGCAACAAATGTGCAAATGTGGTCTGTCTACAACTGATGTATGTACTGATCGTGATGGTGTTGTATGAGGCCCCAGTAAAATTATCTATAAAAAAGGAAAAAGAAATGAGGGTGACAAGAACTCTTATCACATACTTTGGAGATATTATCAGGACATGTCCCTGAATAAGGACATAATGCTTCATAAAGTAGGCAAAGAGAAAGACCTTTTGATGAGATGAACTGATAGAGTATCTGCAACAAAGGATTGAAACAGGATGATAATTGTTACAGGACACAGCAGTGTTTCGTTCTATGTTGCAGAGGGACACTGTGAGTTGGAACCCACTCGATGGCATCTTACAAGGACAGTAGAAATACTACTTTACAAATTGTGTTAGGCCAGGTTGACTGGAGAAACAAATCCAGATATACTTAGAGAGCTGGTGGAGCCATGCTGTAACTTGCACGGGTCCTATGATGCGACCACCACCACTGACTCCACAAGACTTATCACCCATCTGAACTACAATCTCCCTGCATTCTGCATCGTTGCAACTGGCTGTGTGAGTCTACAGAATGACTTCTGAACTAGTATCAGACTTAAGGACCTGAGTTGGTCTGGGATGGGATGTTTTCCTGATATGCAATTAATTCTTGGTATACAGCTCTTTCTAATCCTGTGAGGAGGTAGTCTTAGACGCCCAAGGAGTAGGTCTACCCCTTACACATACATGCATCTCTCTGAATTTCTTCCTCTAGTCAGCCAGCCTCACATACCATCTCTGGCCCTCACAGTACTTATGTCAAGCTGGCATGCTTAATGGAAAATAGAGCAAAACACCAACTTTTTTTAATTTTTTTAAGTTATCATTTTCAAGACTGTTGATTCTGAGGTGCAACAGAAAGAAACACTAGTAGCCATGCACCATCCTCACAATACTAGGTTTGATTTAAGCCACGGGTGAATCGCTCACATTGAGGACCTTCCCCTTTTTTACTAACCGTCTGCAAAAGATGATGTCCTTCTCCAGGAATAGGTAGGTGATAGGTCCCTGTGATAGGTAGGCTTATGGTGCCAACATGGCCAAGGGACACATGTGGGATTAACTGAAGGACAGAGAGATAAATGACTCCATGAGCCTCACCCTTCCTGTCTCTTGCTCTTTGATCACCAGGCCAGTGTACGGTAGCCTTGCTTGTTCTGTGCCACCATTTGCAAGCTACACTACCTGCGGGACACCTAACCCGTGGACTGTGTCACTGTAAGTTGAGGTTCCTTCAAGCCCTGCTTCGTCACTCTATAGGAATAAATGTCTCTTGAGCTGAGAAAAGTTGGACCCTGTCATCTGGCTGACTGTTGGTAACCTGCCTTGCTGTTTGCTGCCTATGGCCAGACAGACTGAATTGCTCTCCAGAGGACCACCCCATGGCTCTCAAGACTTGAAAGACTGCCAGTGTACTAGCTGTCTCATGGAAGAGAGTTGCATCGCACCATTAGTACTGCTTTCTGCATTCATTAACTGTTCTTTCTTATTTTGTATATCTATATAGGTATAGATATACACCGTAATTTTTTTAAGTTGGCATATAAGGATTTCCAGGAAGATGGTGCCCATGTAGAATCACCTACTCTGTGCTCCCATTGTTAGATCAGAGAATCAAGAGAAGGTGGGTGCTAGCTGAAGTTGCATGAGCGGGCCAGAGACCCAGAGCATGTCAGAGATTCAAAGCAGCACTCTTGTCTTCTCTTGACTGTGCATACCAAGCTAAGTCGGTTTCCAAGGAGACCCTCAGACAAGGGCAGCAAGGTGGTCAAACTGCCCACCCTCTAGTCCCCTTCAAGTCTGGAATTGAATTCATATCCATGTTAGAGAAAAACCAATTGTTTCAGATTAATTGGGGGAGGGCATTTATCCTAGGACAAATTCAAAGGGTTAAAAAAGAAGGAGAAATGGAACAGGAAACAGAGAGCAGAAGCAGGATCAGTAGTGATACGCTGAGGGGGCTGCAATAGGTTTCTATCTTTTTAATTTTTAGTCCTAAGTAGACTACATCACATACCACTTAGGAAACATTTCTTGCTCTAACTATATAAATGCCTCTCCCTCATGATCCAGGGTTGGTGTGTACCTGCTCACAGTGACATAGAGCCAAATATGAGAGCCCATGACCAGGTGAGTTGAAATGAGGACCCCCTAGAGATAATAGACAGATTAAACAAAGTGGTGTAAATCCATACACACAGCACAACTACAATTTCTAATTCTAATGAAAACCTTACCAAACTTAAAGGCTATCATTATTCTGAGTATATCATATTTCTGATTTTAAAAATTCTGTTCCCACAGAGCAGGGGATCAGTGAGCTGAGAACTCTGGTTATTCAGTAAATATGGTGAGAGGCAGGTAAAAGACTAACTTTTGATGGTTAAAAATGAAGAAAAGGCTGAAGTCCTCTTAAGTATTCTGTTTCTGATCTTCATTGAAATCCCATGGACTATTGAAATATAAGAGTGCTCTGTTGGGCTGAGCCCCGGTAGCGTAGTGGTTGTGCGTGGGACTGCAGCCCACTGGGTTGGCAGTTCAAATCCAGCAGCAGCTCTCTAGGAGCAAGGTTGGGCCTCCCACTCCCACCAGAGGGCAATGATGCCCCCCCAAAATAAAGAGTGCTTGTTTTTAAAAATCTAAAAGCGTACATAATATCAAAAATTAAGAGTTCAGAGATGTGATAAATTATAAATAAACATTCCAAGAAATCAAAATTAGTGAATTAGAAAATAAACTTCACAAAGTTAAACACTGAGAACATATGTTTATCTATTATGTTGGCAAAGATGATTATAGTATACAAAGAATTATAAGCTACAGCCATTTTAAAGTACAAAATTAGTAATGGCAATTAAAATTCAGAGTGTTCTAGTTTTGCACCCAGAAATTCTACTTCTGGAAATTAATTCTAAACAAATAGGAATTACAGACCATACTAAGCAAGGGTGCCTTGAATATAACCAGAAGTACTGCTGCCTGGAGTTTCTGGAACTGAACACTCAACTAATCGATAAATAGAAATTGATGTATATTCCAACTAAAAAAAAGAAGATGAAGAAAAGGATCTTCTTCAGGTAAGCATAACGATAGAGGAGCCCTGGTGACCCGGTGACGTAGGACTCAGCTGCTAAACACAAGGTTAGTGATTCGAACCTCCCAGCTACTCGGCAGGAGAGGAAAGTGTCAATCAGCGTCAATATCGATTATAGCCTGGAAGATTCTAAGGATCAGTCTTTTCCATCTTCCCGAGTCACTCACTATGTGTCAGAATCAACTCCATGAAGGAGCTGAAGCACCCTGAGCAGAGATCACCAAAAAAAATAAATAAATAAAGCAAGAGATACTAGCATCACTTATGCACATATCATGTGTGAACAATGCCATTCTGGCCATTTCTTGCTTCGTCCTCTCTGAGCTGTTTCCAGATTTATACCCATGAAATGAATCTTGGAAGTAGAGTCTCTGTCCCCCAACATTGTTATTTTTCCCTTTCTTGTGTAAATGCCAACACAGTCCACACAACATTCAAACTAGAAGGCAGTTCTCCATGTCATCTTCACAGTGAGACTATCTGATATTCTCATTTTAGTACAATTTCAAGAAAGAAAAAAACACCCACTCATCACGCTGTATACTACTCAGTGAGTCTGTGTCTGTACATGTGTATGTGATTTGGCAGAGTGACAATTTGCATTGCCTTGCCTTTAGAATATAAGACAGTTCCAGTCAAAGTCAGGTTTTAAATATACTATCAACCTTACACTATGAAGAAATTGAACTTCACTTCTCAACATTGGACACTCAATGGAGGCTCAGCTGGGCACAAAGGTGATGGAAAAGAGGTAAATTTCTTAGCTAGGGATTTACTTCATTATTCTAATATCATTCTCTCCCGTAGAAATAGTTTAGCAATCATTGAAGACATCTACCTACAAACTGGGGTCTTCACTTTACTAGCTTTCTCATCGTGCACTTTCTCGTTTTGGGATCCAAGCAGACGCATGCCGAGATGAAACACAAAGCCCCTTGATCAAAATGACTCTCATTCTCCTGAAATGATGGCTTTCCCCCTGCCCTCTACCAAAGGCTTAATATGATTTCCCTGTCAAATGTGGCAAGTAGACCTTTGAGGGTGTCCTTCCAACTTGAGATCTGCCAGGCAAGAGTCCTGCTTTTAGGAAGGAAGCAGAAACTGCCAGAGCAGACCCATCATGCAAAAACAATTAGGCTCTGAGCATTGAGAGTAGTAACACTCCTCTTAGAATCTCAAGTCTAGATAGTCATATGGTGTGGACATACACAAATATGGAAATCCTGTTTTATTTCCAAAAGCAAGAGTATTGACTCATGAAAACTCAAAGTCCTACACAAGGTTGAGAGAGGCTCCCCATCACTCCTTAGAGATATTTGAGAAACTAGAGGCTGCTACACAGAGGTCTTGATCACCTATTTGAAGTAAAAACTGTAAAGACTTCTGCTTTCCTTGTCTCACCTGTAGAGAAAGTAAACCTATCTGTAGGATAAATCATTGGATAAGGGAGTGGAGATAATAAAGTTATCTACAGAATGCTTTACAGCTAGATGGGACATCTGACCATATTTTAAAACCCAACTCACTGCCCATCAACTCACAGCAGGTCTGTAAGAAAGTGTTTGGTTTCCGTGTCATCAGTTCAATGAGTTAGTTACTTAGAAAGATACACCTAGTGTGAGAGTAACTCAAAAAAAAAACCTTACTACTAGAGTTCCAATTTATTGATGCATGGGTTGATGACAATCAGTAGCTATAGACAAACTCTCTTGGGGATATTTTTTCCTGGTTCATTAGGGTGTCTCCTCACAAAAAAAAAAAAAATTTGAATCAAAATAGTGACTTCCAAGGGGACATGTTGGGTCAGTTAAATTCTACATTGAAAGGTCAGCTCAGGAGGTGTGGGCGACTGTTTGGGGACATTCTAAAAGGGTCTTGTGCGTTGAATTTCTCAAAGGATTCAGAGGGTGCCAAAATGCCTTTTTGTTGTGGTATGAATTGAAAGATGTCGAATTCTTTGGGAATTCGGAAACACTGTCTTCAGAAATGTATAAATCCTTATGCCTTGGGCTGCTAACTGCGAGGTCAGCATTGGAAAACCACCGGTCAGCTTCGCAGGGAAAGGATGAAGTTTTCTACGCCTGTGAAGATTTGCAGGTGCAGAGACTCACAGGGGCGGTTCTATCGCACCCAATAGGGTTATAAATAGACATATAAACTATAGATGCATGCATGGATTGGGGGCTTGCACTTCATTCTAGCCTCAGTCTAAGAGCACTCGGTTCTCAAGACATGGGCATGCGTGGTGCTCGACCTCTAAGGAGCTGAAGATATGGGTGTTGTTGCAAAGTGTGGTGAATAAAGCAGATGGTGCCCAATATCAGAAAGAATGGTGTTTGAGATTTTGAAGGCTCGTTTTCAAGCAAGAAGCACACAAGCCTGTGTCAACCAAGGACTGCAAATAATATCATCCAGATCCAAAGGAGGGAGTGGTATCAGAGCTTAAACTGTGCACACCCTGTTTCCTAAGAACATCTAAGAATGACAATGGAAGCTCAAAACCACATACACAGGAAGCCTCTTGTGATTCTCCTCTGACCCTAGTGGAGGGGTGTGAATTCCCTTGGTTTCAGACAGAGAGCACTGTAAAGTCCATTGTGACAGGCATAAGTTAAAACGTAATATTTCATTATTTGATTTCCCTTTTGGCTCATTCTTCAACTGTTTGAGTTTTTTGTTTGTGAGTTTTAATGAAGGGAAATACACGTGGGTTAAAACCTTGGTGAATCCCCTTCGAACCATAGAGGACGAGAGCTATGAATAGCTCTGCTATCTTGCAGAATGCATTGGAAAGTGAATTGTTACAGATGCGGTTAGATTAAAATTCAGCACCCTCTGATTACTAAAATCTACAATCCCCTCCTCGTCTGCAAAATGAGGGAAACAGCTAACTCCCCGAGGCAAAAGAAGTTTCACTCAGGAGAAGACCTGTATGGCCTATAAACATTTGAGAAGATGCTCCTGATCATTAGCCATCAGAGAAATGCAAATTAAAACAACATGTAACTCCCTTGAGTTTAGCCCAAATCAGAAAATCAGCAACAACGTCGGAAGGGATGTGGCAAGATAGGAACTCTCCTTCACTGCTGTTGGTCCTACAGATATATACAGCCTCTGTAGAAAGCGTCCTAGCAATATTTAAAGAAAATGGAAATTAATCTACTTTATGACCCCGTTATCCTTCTACTGAGTATATACCCAGTGGAAGTAAGAAATAAAACACGACCAGTCAACTTCACTCCAATGTTTATTGTGGCACAATTCAAAATCACAAGTTGGAAACAGTCTAAATTTCTATTGATAGATAAGTGGATCCATAAACTCTGGCACATACGACAATGGAGTACTATGCATCACTAAAAGCATTGATGAAACACGTTTCATGGGAAGAGCTGGAGGAAATCATGCTAAGTGAAGTCATCCAATCACAAAAGGTCAAGTACAAGGTGAGTCCCCGAGGTAAGTATAATCAGCGCAGTAGGTATAGAAGAAAAGTCACTTATCTCCCAATATATGGGCTGAGGTACAAGCAATTGGATGAAGGTCAGACTACATACAAGGAGCCTCATGTTAATCCAACACAAAGGAGAACTGGGAAGAGATAGAAAGTGGGGGGTGGTGGAAGTGAGATAGATGATGACATGGAGAAAAAAGGTCACTGACCCACCCTAGGGGGAAGTATTGGTTGTGTCTCCCCAGAATTGAGACCCCACAATGACGCACCAAAGCATGAGTGCAACATAACCACATGGCGCAATTCTTGAAAAGAGTGGGCTACAAGGCCGGCCCCAATCAGAGCCAAACTGACTCCCTCCCTAGAAGTATGTGTGACAGAGGACAACACTAAACCTACAGGTTGGAGAGAGGTGCTGGTATACCACACCCACATGGAAGCTGACCAAGAAGGAAAACGAGGAATGGACAGTCGGTCTAGATCCCATATCAGCACACCAAGACTGGAGGATGATGTCCCTGCATGGAGCTGCTGAGACACAGAAGGACTGTAGGTCTGACAATGATCCATCACATGTTGTCCCCTTAATGGAACATACTGCGACAGAGGACAATACTGGGGACACGTGGTAGGGAGGTAGTGCAGGTCTGAACCCCACACACACAGCGGAGCGAACTGATAACAGATCAGCAATTGGAGAAAAGCAAAGTAACAAAACAGCCTAAAGAGACCCCCAACTGGACATCAAGCTTGGTGGTCAGCTCCCTGAATTCTCCCAGGACCAGGGGGAAGAGAGTCATAAAGGTCAGCGAATGGTCCTAGAATTTTGTATGCTTTTTCTCTCTTTTTTTTCTCTTTTTTTTCTCTTTTTTTTCCCCCTTTTCTGTTTTCAAGTCTTTGGGTTTTTTGGGGGTTTTTTTTGTTTGGTCTATGTCATTGTTGATTTGCCTACTTATATTAGATAGGCATGGGAAACAAGCTCAAGGAGAAAGCAATGGGACCAATGACCTCAGAGGGCCTAGCAGGGAGGAGGTGACGGGAGAAGGGAGTGGTGAGCAAACAGTACCATAGACAGGAAACAATGAGGGAATAAAATCAACAACAAGGAGGATGTGGAGATCCCGGGAGTGTCAGAGCAACAGCAATCTAGCTGAGAGGAAGAACTCACCGGTGGAAGTAGGGGGAATGTGATGGGGGTGCAGAAAGAAGGTAAAAGGAAACAGAGGAAGGATCTAGGAAGCAAAGCTATGGATAAAGGTATTGGCATAGGTGTGTACACATGTAAATACATTCATCCATAAAAGTAGAGGCATTGACCTGTGTATATGTATATTTATATGGCAATATACTGAGATAGCAGATGGACATTGGGCCTCTGCTCACACCCTCCCTCAATACAAGAATGCTGTTCTAACACACTGACATTCTGTGATCGTGCCTCCTGACATAATCCCTGAAGACAAAATGGGCACACAAGAAAATGTGGTGAAGAAAGCTGATGGTACCCGCCTTTCAAAAGACATAACAACTGGGGTCTTAAATGCTTGAAACTAAACAAGCGGTGATCCAGCAGTGAAGTAACATGCCTATTTAGAAGAAGCACACCAGCCAGTGTGATTGTGAGGTATCATCAGGACCCAGTAACAGGCATTAGAAGACCCATAACAAGCAAAAACATACTGTTAAGAACAAGGAGGGGTCACCGCAGAGTCCCAAAGCCCATCTGTAGACAATGGAACATCCCCCCACAGAGGAGTCACAGGGAAGGGATGAGTCAACCAGGGCGCAGAAAGCACCGATGGAACACAAAGTATTCCTCTGGTTCCTTGAGGCTTCCTCACCCCCCACCATCATGACCCCAGTGCTGCTCCTCACTTCAGACTAGACCAGAGCATGTACACAGATATTCCTGAGAGATAAGAGCTCACGACACACGAATCCCTGGAACAGGAATGGGAACAGCAATACCAGAAGGGTAGAGGGAAGTGGGGGAGAGAAGGAAAAGAAGGGGGAACTGATCACAATGATCAACACATAACCGCACACCCCTCTGGGGAAAAGAACAACAGAAACCATGGGGGAAGGGAGACACTAGTCAGTGTGACATATGGAAATAATATTTATAATCATCAAAGGGTCATGAGGGGTGGAGGGGTAAGACAGGAGCTGATACCAAGGACTCAATAGAAAGCAAATGTCTAGAAAAGAAAGATGGCAACCTATGCACCAATACACCTGATACAGTAGATGTACGTATTGTGATAGGAGTTATAAGAGCCCCCAATAAAATATTTTTGGCATCACTGCCCTCTGGTGGTCGTGGGAGCTACCCAGCCTTGCTGCTGCTGGATTTGAACCGCCAAGCCAGTGGGCCGCAGTCCCGCACTCAACCACTACGCCACCGAGACTCAGCCAAAATATTTTCATAAAATTTTAAAAAGTGTTTAACACCCTATAACTTGCTGTCCCTTTTGATCCATTTAAATTTGTTCTAGATTTTAAGACTTTTTTTTTACTTTCTATTGAGGTATTTTATTCTGTCATTGTTGTGAGTTCTTGTTTAATGTTTTTCTGTATATAAAATCTAGGATAGTAAACCTATAGAAAGTGATTGGACTAATGATTCCTTGGGTCTGGCAGGGAGGGTTAGGGAGAGAGGGGCAGCTAATAGCAGTGAGTGCAAGAATGAAGAAAGGTTCTAAAACTGATTGTAGTAAAAACAATAATAACTTATCATTTGTCAATGGGGCACAGGGTGAGAGGGTTGGAAGGGAGGGGAAAAAAGAGGCCGATACCAAGGACTCAAGTAGAAAGTAAATGTTTAGGAAATGATGATGGCAACATGTACAAATATGCTTGATACAATTGATATGTGGAATGTCTTAAGAGCTGTAAGAGGCCCCAGTAAAACAATTTTTAAAACTGATTGAAGTGGTGATTGTACAACTGTTTTTCATGTGATTAAATTATTAAGTGATCTGATAAGTGAATTATATGCCAATAAAACTGTTGGGAAAATAAATGCATAAATCTAGATAGAGGATATACTGAGAAACAATACCTTTACAAATTGATATTTTTTGTTTATTAATGGTTTCTATGATATGCTAGCAATATTATTTCACTCAGACTCATACATATAATTATAAATACCCCTGGAGAACACGCAGTCCAAGATTCCCCCCATAAACGGCAGTGCAGAAAGGTTTTCGCTGGCTAGATTTTTTTCCATGAAATCTGCATGGGTTTATTTACATTTAAACTGACAATAGGCTCCTCAACTCAATGGCTCTGTTCCCCAGTGATAAGAAGAAAGGAACGCCTTAGTTCCTTCAAGTACAGTCCTCCAGCAAGTTTCACATATTGTTTCGTATTTAGGAAGACTAAGAAAATGAAGGTCTAGTTGGTATTCGTGACAGTAGCAGAATGATCACACCATCACTCTGTTTGAAGCAGCTCCTTTTTCAATAACTGAATATAAAATGTGTGTTGGAGGAAAAAATGCAAATTCTTCTTGGATGTTTCTCCAGTCTGTCAATACCACACACATTTATTGAATAGCCACTGTTGCTGGTGCAGCCGCTCATGGTAAATTATTCTATCCCTTTAACATATCATTTGGAAGCAAATTGGCAAGATGTACAAGGAACTTGGGGCTTAATTAGCATTTAAAAAAATTTTAAACACCCATAATTGTATATGGCCAGGAACATTATCCATGGTTAATTTGCATATTGTTCCTAATGTCCCCCAAATTCTAGCACATTTAACAGCAACTACTTTATGCCACATGATGTCACATGCCAAACTAAGAGCAAAGATCATCCACAGCTGATGAAATTTGGCAGTCAAGGATTTAGGGGTGCATAATGAACCACCAAACTGTTTCACACTCTTTCATCTCATGCCCACTGAATTTCACTTTTGAGTTTGTCTCCTGCCCAAACTCGTACAGCTTCCATCCAAAGATGTCTGGCCTGAGCACCTCGGTCCTACGCGGCTGTTGGCAGAAGCATACTCCACAGGTTCAAAGGGCTTATGGGCTGCCCATTAAGCCAATTCCATTTCAAGCATACAAAATCTGTCCATTCTGGACAACCTGATTTTTCCCCCTCTCTGTATGTCAACAGCACAAACAGTGAGATGGGAAGTGCCTTATTCCTGAGAAGCAGCTTTACAGGAAAATGGCTGTGTTAAGCTTGACAAGAAGCCTGAAAAGAGAGGAAAGACCAGCAAAGGTCACAAAGATGAAACATCGTAAAATAAAAACCAGATGAGCATGAGGTTCTGTCAAGTCAGGAGAAGACCTCTCAATGAAGAAGTGAACAAAAAAAATAAAAAGATAGCATGCTTAGAAGGCTGTGTGTTTTTTGTTTGTTTCTTAATCATTTTATTGGAGGCTCATATAGCTCTTATCACAACCCATACATACATCCATTGTATGCAAAGCATATCTATACATTTGTTGTCGTCATTCTCAAAACATTTTCTTTCTACTTAAGCCCTTGGTATTAGCCCCTCATATTTTCTATCCCTCACTGCTGCTCCCCCTCCCATGAGCCCTTGATAATTTATAAATTATTATTTTGTCATATCATACACTGTCTGATGTCTCACTACACCCACTTCCCTGTTGTCCATACCCCAGGGAGGAGGCTATATGTAGATCCTTGCAATCCTTGGAAATGGTTCCCCCTTCCTACTGTACCTTCTCTCCATCCTTCCAGTATCACCACTCTCACCATGGGTCCTGAAGGGATCCTGTCCTGGATTCCCCATGTTTCTGGTTCCTATCTGTACCAATGTACTTCATCTGGTCTAACCAGATTTGTGAGATAGAATTGGGATCATGATGGGGGTGGTGGGGAGGAAGGCTGCAAGCATTTAACATATTTAACATAACATAACATTTAACATAATATATTTCATGGTTGATACACTTACCCTGACTGACTCGTCTCTTCCCCATGACCCTTCTGTAAGGGGATGTCTCTTCACCTACAGAAGGGCTTTGGCTCCCCAATCTGTACTCCCCTCAGTTACAATGATATAATTTGTAGTCCTTTGATGCCTGATACCTGATCCCTTTGATACCGTGTGATCACACAGGCTGACATGATTCTTCCATGTGGGCTTTGTTGCTTCTGAGCTAGATGGCTACTTGTTTACCATCAAGTCTTTATGACTTGATGCAATATCTTTTGATAGCCGGGCACCAGCGGAACGGGTGCTTGTTTTAGGATAAACTTATAAGACTCCAGGAGCTAATCTTTCTAATAGCTGGGCACCATCTGATTTCTTCACCACAGTTTGATATAGCACCCAGATCTTCAGTGATTATTCCATGAAGGCAAGTATTGAATCTGATATGCCCTAAAGACTTATTATCCTTAGATTTGAGATAATGATTAAGTATGAACCCAACATCTAGTTAGATATCCATGGTTCATATTTGTCCTGAGTCCACACAGGAGAAGTGAACCAGCCTGTTTCATCCAGGCATAATAAATAAAAACATCCAAATCTGGAAGAAGGAATGGTATCAGAGCTTGAATTCTGAACATCCACTTTACAGAGAGCTAACAATTGCAGTGAAAGCCTAAAATCCATCTGCAGGGTCCCCACATGGATTAAGCCTCCATAGATCAGGGATATGAATAGCCTTGCCACCAGTCAGAGAGTTTCATAACATCGATTATGACAAATGTGGTTAAGTTGAAATGTAACACCTTATCATTTGATCTCCCTTTTAACCCATTTAAAGTGACTTTGGTTTTTAATATTTTTCTATGTTCTTTTTGATTGAGGTTTTTCTCTGTTCTAGTTTGACTTCATTGTTTGGGTTTGTTTTGTCTGTCTGTTTCTCAGTTCTGTTGTGTATTTTTTTCTGAATATGAAATCCAGGATAGGTCAATCTTTAGAGACACTAACTGGATTAATAATTACTGAGGGACTAGACTGACACATTGAGTGATGTGAGATATAGCAAAAATAATAATATATAATAAGAAGTGTTCCTGGGAGATACGGTGAAGAAAGAAGGAGATAGAGAGGAGATGACATCAAAGAGTTCCAGAAGACAGAAAATGTTTTTAAAATGATGATAGCAGCAATTGTACAACTATGCTTGACCTAATTGAACTATGGATTATTATGATATCTGTAAGAGCTACCAATAAGATGAGAAAAGAATACTATCAGTTTTAGAAAATTAATAATAACTACCTAGTGGCAGGGAAGGTTGGACAAAATGGGGAACTAACAACAATAACTACAAGAAAGAAGAAGATGTTCTCAAATGTGTTGTGGTGATGACTGCACAACTCTTCTTAATATGATTGAACTACTAGATTGCATGGTATAGTGAATTATTTGCCAATTAAAAGTTTTTTTTAAAAAATTTCACTCCAAATAAAAGTAAAAAGAGAACTGAGAAGTAGCCACATGGGATTCCAACCCAGTTGCTGGAGATGATGACTAAAGAAATGCTGTCATAATAATGGGGATAAAGACTTGACAGGACTTGAAGGGGGTGGGAGTGAGGGTTTCAGCTGCCATCAAGTCTACTCCTCTAACAATGACCTCACATGCAACAAAACAAAACACTGCCAGGACCTCCGCCATCCTCACCATCTTTACTCCATCTGAGCCCATTGTGGTAATCACCATGTCAATCTTCCTCATTGAGAGTCTTCCTCTTTTTTCCCAGACTCTCCCTCTATTTTACCAAGCCTATTGATCGTCTCCAGGGACTAGTGCCTCCTGATGACTTGGCCAATGTATGTCTCCCCATTCTTGCTTCAAAGAAGTCTTCTGGTTGTACTTGTTTCCAAAGTCTTCTGGTTGTACTGTATCCAAAACATACTTGTTTGTTCTCCTGACACCCAGAATTTTTTCCTCACCAACCCCGTAATTGAAATGCATCAGTTCTTCTTCTGTCTTCCTTATTTATCGTCTAACTTCCACAAGCAGTTGAGGCGACTGAATCGGTCACAGTCCCAAGAGATGAGAACACGGGAGTGGGGCGAAAGCTGACACCAAAGACTCAATAGAAAGTAAATGTCTAGAAAGGAATGGTGGCAGCTTATGTACAAATATACCTGACACGATCGATGTATGGATTGTCATGAGAGTTGTAAATGCCTCCAATAAAATGATCTTTTAATTTAAAAAAAGTTAAAAGAGAGATGAGAAAAGAAAATGTCGAGCTAGCGTGTATAAGAAATGAAACTAATTTGATGGGGACAACTACTGGCTTTGCTTTTTTTGTTCTGTAAGCTTGTCCAGGATTCATTTATTGCTAACCTCAAAGAGAAAAGTTTCGCTGAGTGGGATCAGACCACTAGAAGGAGAGAGGAAAAGAGAAGCCAGCATGGTTTGTTTCATCAGAAGGTTTGCTAATTAAACAAGGGGATAGAAAGTGTCTGCTAACGCGCTAGGACTAAAAGGCAAGTTCATTGTGATTGGCTCCATCTGTCGAGTCTGTTTAATCTGGGAGGTAAAAGGAGGATGAAGGTGAATGGGTGGGGTTCTTGAAGAGTGAGAAGGGAGGTGAACAAAAGCACAACCAGAAGAATCGACCTGAGTGAGGAAAGAAGTGTTCCTTCCTCAGGGGCCACAAGGGCAGAAGAGAAAGTAAATAGAGACTCAGGTTTCTCCACCTCGATGTTCTCATCACTTCAAGCAGATTAATTAATGGTTTTGCTTTTGTTTTGTCAGGGGTGTAGTCTCAAGGAGGAGGAGCATTCCTGATGTCTCCCTACTGCACCCTCCCTGCAGTCTCCAGATATTATTGCCCAATGTGCCCAGGGGAGGAGCAGGGAGTGCCCTGGCCTGAGAACTACCCATGTAGAGAGATGCTGGAGAAAGGAGGAGCTTCCTGCATGAGGTTTCAGTCTCTGAGGAATTGGAATGGAAGGTGAATACCAAGGATGAGCATGGGCGGAGTGACAAGGCGACAATCTGGAAGGGATATTGAGTCGGACTAGAAACTGTGGCGACTCTATTTTGTGTTAATTCCAGCAACTGCCTCATGGGAATGGTGTTGGCCAGCATGCCCTTCCCAGCACAGTTCTGGATCTGTGTGGGTTACAAGAGACATAACAACTGCCAATTGTCAGATTCTTTTTACATTTGAAAGATTACAGCTCTTGCAAGTTGACAATGTTCTTCTAACTCTCCTCTGAGTGAAGCCAAGGCAGCCCACAGAGCCCCCAGAGAGAAATGCCCTCCTTCCGTGTCTCAGACTCCTGAGTAACATCCTTTTTGCCCCCGGAGGAGAGGTGCCACTGACTGCTGTAGGTCACCCCCCTGAAGTTAGAAGCTTGGAAGCAGTGAGAGACTTATGTGGGCCTCCTCTCACCCTTGATGGTTCCAGCCCATCTTTCCAAGTTCCAGCTGATCCTTGTCCTCCCCCCCTAGTTCATGTCCATCATTTCCCTCCGACTTATTGCAATCTGCAGAAGCACCACCACCACACAAACCCTTTCACCCACTCCCTCAATTTGGTAACATAAAGTCCCTGCAACAAGTCCCACAAAAATCCAACCCAACCAAACCCGTGCCATCTCATAGCAACTTGGAACCTATGACCCCTGCTCTTGTAGACAGCCTTGCGAGGAGTCAGAGCCAACACGATGGTATATAACAGCCACCAACAACCTGCAGTATCAGCTGCAGCACCCTAAATTCAGCTGTAGGAGCTCGTTACCGTAGGGACCCAGCCTCATTGGCCATGATCCAGTAGACAGACCAGACCATTCACGCTTAATCCTCTCAAGTCCCAAACTGACACCAGATGATGGAACGACCACAACAGCAGACACAAAGACGTGCATCTCAGAGTATAAACTTGCTCCCCCAGCAGACCTAATACATCTCTTCCAATGCTTTGAGAGTTGTGCTGCTTTTCACCACACCAGAACAAATAACAAGACATGCTCCACCGTGGCCTGTTGACCCAACTTGTGTGAACGGGGGCCATGGCTGCTGCTGCCTCACTGCCACTGTACCATGGAGAGGAAAGGGTACAGGAACCTTCCTTGTGGAGGGGAGAGGCAAGAAGGAGAGCCAGGCCAGGGGCCGAGGCACAAGTCATAATAATAAAACTGGGACTTGGACAGGCTAAAAATTAACTTCATCAAGATCCTTTATCCATCATGTGGCAGCCATGGAATTTGAGCAATTTCCACTTCCCTTCCAAAGTCTCAATCCTTCCAACACACCATCCTTTACAGAACTGCCCGTGAGGTTGAAAAGAGTAAAGCGTATTCGCTAACCTATACTTGTTAATGCTAGTGGTAGTGCTAGATACCCTTGAGTCAAGTCTGGCTTATGGAAACCCTATCCGTTATAAGATAAGGTTTTCTTGACAGAAATATTAATAGAGACAGAGTGCCAGCTTTTTTCTTTTGTGATATTTCCAGGTAGGACTGGACCAACAACCTTCAGGCTAGCAATTGGAACATGCACAAGTGTCACCAAGGGACCTGATGTGTTGATAAAAGACCTTGTGTTGTACCTAATAATGGTGGAAGGTTTTGGGGGGAAAGTGTCAAGCTGGGTAACATTCGATGATGTTTTAGAGGAAGATGGCACAAAACTAAAAGGTAAAATGCATTTGCTTGTCCCGTGTATAAAACAAGAAGAGTTGGTTCTGTTTTCTGTTGCTGACTGATGCTTCTCAGCCACTAACATTTGGTGACAGCAGATGTCCTGGGTATTTAGAAAAGACCTTAATCAGTCCATCAGCATTCAGTTTAATCAGGATTAACAGAGAGTGGTGAAGGGTTTTATTACTGTGACTTGTGCCACGATCCCTGGCCTGGCTCTCCTTCCTGCTTCTCCCCACCATAGGCAAGTTTCCTGTATCTTTTCCTTTCCATGGTTCAATTGCAGTGAGGCAGCAGCAGCCATGTCTCCCATACACACAAGTTGGGTCAATAAGCCAAAATGGAGCATGTCTTATTATTTGTTCTGGTGTGGTTAAAAGCAGCATAACTCCCAAAGCATTGGAAGAGATGTATTAGGTCTGCCAAGGGAACAAGTTTATACTCTGAAATGCATATCTTTGTGTCTGCTGTTGCGGTAGTTCCATAACCTGGTATCAATTTGGGACTTGAGAAGATTGAAAGTGAATGGGGTGGAGTCTGGTCTGTCGATCGAATCATAACCAATGAAGCCTCCGTGTGGGCATGGCTTCCTCCTGAGAATTCTGGGAAATCTGGATCTTCCTCCTTGAAGGCGGCAGATTTCTCTCTCTTGGCTCCCTCGCTTGGAGACTCACTACTGACAAGGCTGAGGAGAAGCCACATGGACCTACCCTGATGCAGGCCTGGGTGCAGGAGAAGTCACACGGAAACTCCTGCCAATGCTGACGTGCTTACAACACCACTGAATCCAAAGACTTTCTACCACTGGCCTGTGATCATCCTGCATTCAGTGTCATTACATGTAATTCAAGAGTCTGAAGAGGTCTTTATAGATTTGGTATCAGACATCTGGGATAATATCAGACTTAAGGACTCGGACTGGACTGGATTGGGATGTTTTCTTAATATACCATTACCCTTTATATAAAATGCTCTCTTAGACACGTTTGCTTGTCTATGAATTTGTTTCTCTAGTCTACCCAGACTAACACAGTTAGAGAGGGAAAGTGCCGGAGGCACGAGGATCAAGTCTATGAATGACTTTCCCAAAAGCCTAGAGTGATCAAATGCTACTATTAAGAGGGATGGTGTTCTTCTATCACCTGACTCAGTCCCTGTTCATTTTGGATGGCCCTGCTGATGTCTGAAGTATCAGGGACACAGTGCCCAGCATCACAGGGACACATAAGTTACTAGAGGGCAACAAACTGGCCGTCGAATGGCTGTTAGAGGAGACTCCGAAACATGCTCTTAACTGAGGAGTGACAAAGGTGAAAGGGAAAGAAGGAAGCAAAGAGCAGAATGGAAAACTTCAAAGGGTAGCCCCAGAAGACAAAGTACAATCTATTATGAAATGTGCAAAAAGGATGATGGAAACCTTCGCACAAATGTACTTGACCCCAAGAATGTATGGATTGTTATCAGAGCTATAAGAGCCCGCAATAAAAAGCCCGCAATGAAATTGTTTTAAATGAAAGAAATTTGCAAAGACCTAAAGTAAGAAAACCACAGTGGAGAAACATACCAGTCTACCTCAAACTGAAAGAGCTCGAGTAAAAAATTCAAGCCTCAAGTTGCGATATAGAAAAATTCCATGAGCAAAATATTGAACAACTCAGGAAGCATCAAAAGAGGATGGAAAGATATTACTTCTGTGGCTTTGGGCTAAGGCCATGTGTAAAGAAGACGGAAAGAAAACCCAGAGTCACTGTACGAAAAAGAACTCATCAATACTGCACCATTTTAGTGGGCAGCATCTGAGTTAGAACCAATGGAGATGGAAGAAGTTAAAACTCCACTGAAAGTATTAGCCAAAACAAGGCTCCAGAAATTGCTATAACACCAAGTTTTCTGCAAGTTGAAAAGTACTGCAAGCATTTACCCATCGATGCCAGGAAATTTGGAAGACAGCTATCTGGTCAACTGACTGGGAGAGAACCATATTTGTATCCATTCCAAAGATAAGTGACCAAACAGAATGCTCAAACTATAGAATATCATTAACATCACATACCAGTGAAAGTTTGCTGAGGCTCACCCAACAACAGTTGTAGCAGTACATGACAGGGAACCATCAGAGGTTCGTACCCCATTCAGAAGAAGACACGAAACAAGATATCTTATTGCTAATGTCAGATGGGTCTTGACTCAAAGCGGGGAATACCAGAAAGATGTTTGCTTGTGTTTTGTTGGCTATGCTAAACCGGATCGTAACAAACTATGGGTAGCCTTGAGAAGAATGAGAATCCCAGAACACTTTGTGCTCATGAGGAACTTGTGGATTAAGAGGCAGTTGTCTGAACTGAAGAGAACCAGGGAATGCTACGTGGGTTAAAATCAGGAAAGTTGTGTGTCAGAATTGTATCCTCTCACCATAATTATTTAATCTATATGCCGAGCAGTCATTAGAGAAACTGGATTACAGGAAGAATAAGGCTGCTGTTTCAGAACTGCAGAAAGACTTATTAACAACCTGTTAGATGCATATTGCCCCACCTTCCTTGATGAACGTGAAGAGGACTTGAAGCCCTTGCTGATGGAAATCAAGGACTGCGGTGGTCAGTATGGATCATAGCTCAATGGAAAGAAGACCAAAACCCTCATACTGGGCCAATCCTCGCACTGTAACATCATGATCACTGGCAGATCCACAATCAGTTGCTTTGCTCCACAATTAATATTCATGGGAGCAGCAGCCCAGAGCTCAAGAGCTATATTGCATTGGATAAATATGCTGCACGGACTTCTTTTTTTAAAGAGTGTCATTGGCACTTTGTTCACATATAAGACAACTCAATAGTCTAATCATATCAAGATAAGTTGTACAATCTTTACCACAATCAATTTGAGAGCATTTTCTTCTCCCTTGTGTTCCCTGTTCTTCTTGCAAATTTTTTTCAAATTTGGCAAAAACATTCACAACAAAACATTCTCCCGTTCAACAACTTTAACATGTATAATTCAATGTCACTGATTATATGCTTCATGCTGTAGAACCATTACAGATATTCCTCTCCAAATTGTGCTACCACCATTAAAAGAAATTCAATGTCCCCTCAGCAAAACCTCTTCCCTTTTTCATCCATGGCAACTACAGGTCAAGTTTGGTTTCTCTCTCTCTCTTATTTTAATAGTTTTCTTCATATTCACATATCATACACTTTCATAGTTAAATCACTTTTAAAAGACTTGTATATCCATCATCATAATCAGTTCTAATGCTCCCTCCCCCTCCAACATGCATCTATTGCTTCTTTCTCCTCCCTGCCCCATCCCATCCCGACATTCCCAATAAATCATTGTATCAGTTATTATCTCTATGCATCCACTCCTTTTATGCTTCATAAACTGGGAAAACTAACAGAAACAATAAACACCAAAAACAAAGTGAAACAGAAAAATGAAAACAATAATAATAAAAGGATAAATATGAAAGAGAAGGACTGAGCCCCGGTGGCATAGTAGTTGCGCGCGGGACTGCAGCCCCCTGGATTGGAGGTTCAAATCCAGCAGCGCTCCCCAGGAGCAAGGCTGGGCCTCCTACTCCCACCACCAGGGGGCAGTGATGCCCAAAAAATGAAAAAGAAATCATAAGAGAGAAAAGACCACCGATAACATTTTAAAAACCAGAGAAGAAATTTCTGTCCCAGAACAGTCGAGAAATATTTAAACCTAGAGTAAATTCAGGTAGGGTCAAGAAAGGAGTCAACTGACCAAGTGACATTTGATGCCATGGTTCAATCCACCGTAATCAAGTTTACAATCATTTCTGTCTGATAGCAAAGCTGTTCGAGTCCCTCACCTGTGACTAGAAGGGATCTACCAGAGACTTAATCAGACAAGATACTCTGCAGATGGATTTTGGGTTCCCACCGTCCTCCAGAATCTTCTACAAATCAGGTGTTCACAATTTAAGCTCTGATACTTCTCTTTTCATCATATTTGGAATTTTTATTCATCAGCTTTGGATTGCACAGGCTGGTGTGCTTTTCATGTGGACGTAGTTGACACCTCACTTTAGATGGCTGCTTGTTTGAATACAAGCATTTAAGACCTCAGACACTATTCCAATTGCTAGCCAGGCACCATCTGCTTTCTTCACCACACTTTGCTGGAGCACACTTATCTACAGTGATCTTGTTGGGAAGGCAAGGATTGAGCAGGGTCATGTCATAAGAAGTGTTACAAGACCTCGTTAGACTGTTGAAAAACTGCGAGAGTACTTCTAGGACGAAGGTGTGCCTGAGCCAGTCGTGGTATTTTTAATTGTCTCATATGTGTGTCAAAGTTGGACACTGAATAAGGAAGACTAAAGAGGAATTGATGTATCTGAATTTTGATGCTGGTGATGAATACTGAAAGCACTATGGACTACCCAAAGGACAAACACATCTGCCTTGGAAGAAGGATGGCCAGAGTGCTCTGTAGAAGAAAAGATGAAGAAACTTAACCTTGCACACTTTGGACATGTTGTCAGAAGAGACCGGTCCCTGGAGAATGGCTTGGTCAAATAGAGGGACAGCAAAAAAGAGGAAAGTCCTCAGTGAGATGGAGGGACACCATAGCTTCAATAATGGGCACAGGCCCAGGAACAACTGTGAGGATGACCCAGGACCAGGCAGTGTCTAGTCCTGCTGTGCACAGGGTCACTATGGGTCACTCAAGGTCACATGACAACACGATCCCAATCCCATTTCAAATGAGTAAATTCACTTTAAAATCAACCACAAAGTCATCCTCTTTCGGAAGATTCCAAATGCCTGGACGCTGTTGTTGGTAGTGTCATTGCTGTTGTTAAGCACCACCAAGTCAATTCCAGTTCACTATGTACCTGTGTACGGAAGGATGAAACACTGACTGGTCCTGCACTTCCTCACAATCATTACTGTACTGGAGTCCAGTGGGATAAACATTCTTTGACTCCATCAAGCTGAGGACTGTTCTCGTTTTTGCTGAGGGATTGTCCCCTCCTACCAAGACATTAAACAATGTAAAAGGTCATTGAGAACATCCTCAGTTAAATTCTAGGATGGGCTTCTTACTTTGAGCTAGACTCTGCCTCCGATGACTAAGACCAGTGGGTCCTAAAGGCACTCTTTTGCATCACTGAAGTCTACCTCCTCCATTTAACATGTCAGATTTAATTTACTCTTTAATATATGCTGTGCTATAATAATAATAGCAATAATAATGAAGTCGCCATTAAAGTAGCCATTTCCTAAACTAACTAGTTACATCAATAATATTTTCTTATACTGATTATTAGAAGCATTATTATTCAAAGCATAGTATTTATTTTGTCTTGAAGGTATTTTTCCCCTACCATGGTACAGCTATAGTGATATGAGTGCAAAGTATCTTAGAAATTATCTTTAAGGCCTCTTTGCTTTGCTTTGCATTGAAAATGATCCACTTGGGCACAGCTGTATTTTTTAAGTTATAGCAAACATAGCAGATGTGGGTTTTTTGTTATCTTATAAAAATAAGTTTAGTAGCCAAGTCTTTTCCATGGGCACAGTCTTGCTGTTTGAGAAAAGCAGAAAGCTTAAAAACAGGATATCTTCATTAAAATATGAGGACTATTTTTACAGAAATTATCAAATTATTGTCACATATCACCCACAAATTCAAATCAGCAGATGATGCATGTTCAAACATAGTATCCACCCCACCTTGAAGAGCTGAAGCTACCAAGTGAACAATTCGCTGTGACTCTTTCTGAGACGCAACACAGCCTGCCAAAAACAGAAGGGTGTGCTTGCAATGCCCTATCTTCTGCTTAACAGGAGAGAATGGTCTCTTCAGGAATGTCTCTCTGGCCCCCTATCAGAGCTCTCCTCCCAGGGGAAAACAGACAGACCTAAATTTTGACAATATTAGACATGACCAACATGGTTTTTAGAACCAAGCATCTATCAGGATTAAGAAGTGACTTCTCAACAACTGGAGGAGTGGTTGTTGTCCGGTACCATCAAGTAAGCTACCACACTTAGCTGTTCTGTATTCAACTAGCGAAGCTTTGCCCAGTCCTGCGCCATCCTAAGAATCGCTGCTGTGAGTCCATTGTTGCAGTCACCGTGTGACTCCATCTCATTGAAGTTCTTCCTTTTCCTCTTCCCAGACCTCCCCCCACCCCACATACACACACACACACACACACACACACACACACTGTACTAAGCACGATGGCCTCCTCCAAGGCCTGGTCAGTCCCCCTTTGAGTACTTCCTCACAAATATGTAAAGTCTAAATAAACCTGAATCTATCGTAATGATATCATCACAGTAAAGCTGCTTAAACAAGGGAGTGGTTGCTTCTTGTCTCTGCAAGAGTGGAAAAGGCCTGACAGGGAAAAGAGAGAAGCAATGGCAAACCAAGTTTGATAGTAACCTCTTCTGTGATAGCACGCTCTAGAAAAAGAGCCATGGTGGCACAGCGGCTAAGTGCTTGGTTGCCAAGCGTAAGGGTGCCTTGAACACCCACCACCCACCAACTGCTGTGTGGTACAGAGAGCTGTGGTAAACTGCATCTGTAGAAGATTCACAGTCTTTGACACCTGTGGGTCGGTTCTATTTTGCCTTATAAGAAGGCAAGAGTTAGAATGGACCAGATCGCAATGTGTGTGTGTGTGTGTTTCACTCTCTATAAAATAAAAAATTTAGTAGGGTTCCCCCCCAAAAAAAAGTGGTTCTTTTCATTTAAATTATTTCTAAATTAAGCTGTACTCTGGGTTTTTAAATCAAAGTGCGTATAGTATAGTAATTGGAGAGATGAGGGAAAAAATAAATTAACACTCTCTGGAACATAGTGAATGTATCTGAGTTGGTGCCAATGTCTCTGTTTGTGAGAGGGAGCAATATTCCAGCAGACACAAGTTGCAAATTATGCTTTAATAGTTTTATATACAATGATAGTGAAATTGTCGTCCTGATTTTCTTCTGAATCCTCCAATCTGCACTATTCCCCCCTCCCAATAATTCCTACTTCAATTGACCTTGAAGTTTTTGCTATTGATCTTTAGCATGTACTTTTTTTTTCTGAAATTAAATGCCGCCTTCATAAATTCCCCAGAGGAGGGGTGCAGTTGGAGAATGCACTTGAAGACGAATCCAGATTCGGGTGAAACCCCCTGCTCTCCTATTCACATGCCATTCATTGTCAAACTAGCTCTTCTGGCTTTTTTGTCTTGGACATTCAGGAACTGGCTATCTGACCCATGTGTATTTATGCCCCTGGCTTTTCCTCCTTCCTTGATCTTCCTTTCTGTCCTGGGTCATTTCACAGCTAATTAAATTCTCCACCTTTCAAGAGAGGATAAGAAAAAGAAAATAAATGTAAGCTATTCTAGTAGTGTCAAAGGAGGGGAAAAAATGAAAAGACTGAGCCCCATCAACTTCCTCCAGCCCTGAAATACCTTCGACCTGCAGCTCTGACACTGCCCAACTCCGAAATGGAACTGATTCTCCCGAACCTGGCTATCTATGTGGCAATTAATCCACTGGCACCATACCTGTGAAGCTGCCAATTAGTCTTACTTCCCCAGTCCAAGAAAGCCTTGGATCCAGCATACCTACTGAGTATATGTTCCACTCTGTCCAAATTAATTTCTTCTAAAGGCTGGGACCTCTGGTTTCTTTTCCTGATTGGTATTCCTAGCTCCCCTGTAGAGTCCAGAGCCCTTCTTGCTCTTACCTTTCTGTGGATAAAATTTCAGCCCCACATTCTCCCATCTTCCTGCTCCCATCTCCCAGAGGCCAGAGTGTACACCTGCAATATCTGATTCTTCTTCAGAGGAGGCGTAAGTTATGGAACTCAGTTCGCCCTGTCCACTTAAGACAGGTGTTTCCACCAACGAGAGTCCAACAAACATTCCCAAAGGATGTCCTGGCTGCTGGAACACACAGCATTCTTTAGCCCTCTCTCCATGGGCAGTGTTTTCGAGGCTTGGCTACTTTCTTTGAAGGACCTTAACCTTTGACTTGTCCTCCAAACTGTACTCTGACTTTTCCTGGAGTACTCCATACCCTTCTTTATCAGCCCTTCATTCAGAATCATATCTCACCTATGTTGGGTTGAGTTAATGCCCTGTCTTGTCACCTGTCACTCCAGATAAGCAGGATGGGTCTTGCAACCCATAGCATTTGCTAATCAGCTAATATTGAGGTCCTCTACAGTGGGTTCATTTTTAGCAAGCTAGATAGAATATGCAACAAAGCTGGGCAGAAACTACTGAGCTGCTCTATCTACCGCCCTATGAAATGCTTTGCAGAAGGTGAAGGACTGAATAGAGAGCCAACTAGCAACCAAAAAAAAAAAAAAAGAAGCTGACCAAGATTTGATGTTTTACTTGGCTCTTATTAGAACGACACCCTGGTGGTGCTGGCAAGAGTCAGAGAAGGCTTCAAAGGAGAAGTAGCCTCTGTGACAAGCCCTGAAATGTGAGCATACATCAGCTAGGGTTTTCAGAAACCTAGAGAGGGCTCAAAGAAGGCATAATGATGAAAACAGAGAAGGTGCTAAAGAGCGTGTCTGGCTTGAGGAACTATAATTAGTTTCTACAAGCAGAGGCTGACATGATGGTTGCAAAGTAGAATTGATGCACTCCTACTTTACAATATAAATGGTTCAAAATATATGGTTGGGAAGAACTTTAGCATAAATTGAGGATTTGTGTGTGTATGTGTGTGTGTTAAGATTAACTTGGGGCTGAGCCCCGGTGGCATAGTGGTTGTGCGCGGGACTGTGGCCCACTGGGACGGAGGTTCAATTCCAGCAGTGGGGCTGGGCCTCCTACTCCCACCACCGGAGTGCAGTGATGCCAAAAAAAAAAAAAAAAGATTAACTTGAAAACAAGTGGAATCTAATGAGGCAAAATTTAAAATCATATGTTCATTTTTAAAATAAACTTCTCTTTAAGAAGATCAAGGAGTTAAAGCACACAGAGACTCTCTACTACGAAGAGAACAAAAAAGCGAAAGGAAGAAGGGAACTTTCAGCAGGTTTCTTAGCTGGTCTAAAAATAGTAGAATAATATTCAAAATCCTCTGAGCAAAGCAAGGAGGTATTCTATCCTCCAACAAGTCAGAGTTGAGGCTATTTGGAATCTTCTCCTTGGATATCAGAAGGTTTGGTGGATGATTTTAGAAATAAATCCAGTGGATTAGGATTGCTATGGTGTGTAATAGGAAAGAGGATCTGGAAGGAAATGTCATCAGAAGATAAATTTCAGAATGAAAAGCATGCTTGGGCACAAGGACATGCGGAAAACAATCAGAGGTTGACGCTCTGAGATAGCCATCAGCTTCGAAAGCCCAGTCTCCTTCCTTTGGAGTCCTTGTCTGAGAAGGGGCAGCCCACCTGGATCTTCTACAATTTGTTCAGACCGGGGCCCATCAGGCCTGGACAAGCACAGCTCAGACTCGACAAGCTGCAAGCCTGCTCACCCCACACCTGAGAGCCCAGACAGATTCATAACAGCCAGCTAATTAAACCTGGAGCACTAAGCTATCATCATCCGAGATTCATGGGCATCCAGCAAGCACAAGAACCAGCAACACGGCATCCGGCAACAGCTGTCACCTGCTATAATGTTCTTTAATTATCTTAAAATCTCTAAGAACTGACAAATGGGTGACAAAATGCAATTTTCTGTGTCAGGAAGCGAGAGACAAGCCTGCGTTACTTTGATGAGAGGAAATACTGTAAAAATCATCTCTCCCTGCTTTTCTTATTGGAGAGGGGGGACTGTTGCCACTCAATCCTAGTCTGTAAAGCATACTCATTACGGGACTCCTGGAGGGGCACACTTCTTTCTTCGGAAAGATGGAGTAGAAGAGGCTTGAACGGGCACAGGGCTGTGCCAGGCTTCTGTGCCACAGCGTCAGCACTGATTTCAAATCCTGCCCCAACCCAACCCTGTCCCATGATCTACTTCCCATGAGGCTGCACTTCTAGGGTGAGCCATTAGCAAAGACCCACACAAGTTCCCTACAAGTTCATGAGCATCACGCCCCTCTAGCTAACGATTCCTCCAGGTTCCTGTCAAAATCGTACTCCCATCCCTTTAGGCTTCAGCGATGTTTATATGACCTCCTTAAGGTCAAAGGATTTCCATTAGTTCCCAGAGGGTTTCCTTTAGTCCCTCACGTTTCTGTGAGGACTTGACGGAAATGTCCACGATAGCATCCCCTTTCTTTTTTTCCTTTTTAATGTATTGAAAAAGTTTATCTTGAGCATTAGCCAGCTGGACTCAGTTTAGAGGATTCTAATTTTGTTGGCACCATCTAACGCGTCATAATCAGGGCCCAATATGCCTTCTTCTCGCCAGCAGGCCTGATCAAGGTGTTGACCTGGCCTGCCTCCAAGTCATAGGGCTTCTTCACAGCCTGTTTGACCTCGTGCTTATCTTGGTCTTGACCTCCACAACGAACACAGGTGTGTTGTTATCTTTGATCTTCTTCACGGCAAGCTCCGTGAAGGGAAACTTGATGATGGAGTAGTAGGCCCGCTTGTTTTTCCTGGAGGTGCTCTTCCCAGAAATTTGGGCTACCTTCTTAGCTTCAGGGTCTTGGGCCTCAGGAAGGGGTTTCATGCCTGTGGACACCTCTCGGTGTGGCCTTCTTGATCATTAACCTTTGGAGAGAGGCGGGGGTTTCCTTGTGTCCCTTTGGGTGCTACATGCTTACAAAGGGGTATCCTTATTTTCTACGTGGCAACCTTGGTTCTACCATTTGCAGTTTTGCCAGCCTTTGTGGTTCAGAAATCGTTGGTTCAAACACAGAACACATTGCAGGAATAAAAGTCACCAGGTAGCAAACAGAGCTTAATATCAGCTAGAAAACCCCAGTTTTCATACAGGCAAGTGGGGGTTCATAAACTAAGAATAGGACACTCTTCATGGTCCCAGAACATATGCCTACTGCCATCAAGTTGACTTCAAGTCTTAGTAGCATTGCCCCACAAGGGTTCCAAGTTGTAAATCTTTATGGAAGCAGTCACGGCTTTCTCTCCCAGAATGCCTAACGGATTTGAACTGCTGAGCTAGCGGTTAGCAGTTAAACTATGAAATCACTGCCCCAGAAGAGTTCCTCCCAGAACACACACAAAAATACAGACTGAGTCTAACACAGCTCTTAGGGTTTGGGGAGAGCATATTAACAACGCACCACACAGGTTGCTATATATTCACATAGTTACAACTTCATTTGTGGGTCTACATTTGGCTTTTGTTCTTTATATTGAAGACATAAGTTGTATAACCAATCACTATGCTGGCTATGCCTGTCACCAGGGTGTTGACAACCTCGGAGGAGATTTAATAGTTCTCAAAACATACAGTGTTTTTCATTTGTTCTCATAACAGGCATGATAATACAAATGCCCGTAACAATGATTGCAAGGTCTGGTTCCATCTTTGAACCATCAGAACAGAATTTTTTCTATTAAGATCTCAATTAGGGTAACAATAGGTAATCAGGGGATATACCTGACAACTAATTATAGTATAACCACTTAAATTTTTATTTAAAATCTGCTTGACACAATTATCACATTCTTTTCAAATGAATAATAATAATTAGATTAGAGCATTTTGTGAGCTCCATGATGTATTGCTAGCAAGGAGGCTAAAGTCTATTATGTGCTCTTATCCATGATATTCTGACAATGACATTTCTTCCTTCTTGTGACAACTGTATAATAAAAACAGCAATAAGTCATTGGTTTTCCCCAAGGTCATGCAGTCAAATTGATTCATTTTTTTCTCTATGTTCAGTCTTGTCATCTGTTACATCAAAGTATCTCATGTCAGCACCTCACCAGAACCTAAAGGTCTAAGGAACTTAGTGTCTCATACTATCCTTGACTAGGTTAGTTAGCCAAAATGATGCTTGAAACCAACATGTCACTTTATTACAAAGCTTTTAGCTGATACCAAGGGTTCAATAGAAAGTAAATGTTTAGAAAATAATAATGGTGCTGAAGACAATGCAGGTGCATAAGAAAATGTGGTAAAGAAAGCTGACAGTGTCCAGCTATCAAAAGATGTTGTATCTGGGGTCTTGAAGGTTTGAAGGTAAGCAAGTGGCCATCTAGCTGAGAAGCAACAAAGCCCACATGGAAGAAGCACACCAACTTGTGTGATTATAAGGTGTCAATGGGATCAGGTATCGAGCATCAAAGTACAAAAAAATCATATCATTGTGATTGAGGGGTTAGTAAGGAGTGAGGACCCAAAGTCCATCTGTAGACATCTCCTTATAGAAGGGTTGTGGGGAGGATATGAGCCAGTCAGGGTGCAGTATAGCACCAATGGAACATACAACTTTCCTCTAGTTCTTTAATGCTTCCTCTTCCCCCCTTCCCACCCCATCCTCGATTATCATGATCCCAATTCTACCTACAAATGCAGCTAGGCCAGAGGATGTACACTGGTACAGATAGGAACTGGAAACACAGGAAATCTGGGGCAGATGAACCCCTCAGGACCAGTGGTGAGAGTGGTGATACCGGGAGGGTGGAGGGAAGATGGAATAGAAAGAGGAAACGAATCACAAGGTCTACATTTAAGCCCCTCCCTGGGGTATGGACAACAGGAAAGTGGGTGAAGGGAGATATGGGACAGTGTAAGACATAACAAAATAATAATAATTTATAAATTATCAACAGCTCATTAGGGAAGAAGGGCAAGAAGGGAGGGTTAAAAATGTGGAACTGATACCAAGGTCTCAAGTAGAAAGAAAATGTTTTGAGAATGATGATGGCAACAAATGTACAAATGTGTTTGAACAATGGATGGATGGATGGCTTGTGATGAGAGTTGTACGAGCCCCCAAGAAAATGATTTTTAAAAAGCAAAAAGGAAACAAATAATGGCAACCTATATACAAATATGCTTGATGCAACTGATGTGTGGACTGTTATACGAGCCCCCACTAAAATGATCTTTTAATTATAAAAAAAGAATAGGAATATTTATCATCTGAAAATAAAGTATATAATTAATTACTGTGCTACATCCAAGCAATAAATAAATAAAATCCATATTTCAAGGAACTGAACCCTGGTGGTGTAGTGGTTGTGCACAGGACTGCGGCCCACGGGGTTAGAGGTTCAAATCCAGCAGCAAGGCTGGGCCTCCTACTCCCACCACCAGAGGCCAGTGATGCCTTCCAAAAAAATCCATATTTCAAAAGATTTTTTTAAAGTTTGCGGTTTTAAAAATTCTTTTACTCCCCACCACTGGCACCCCATCACGTTCCATGAAAATCCTAGATCAAGGAGCAAAGAAAGTAATAACTTCTCAAGAAACCATAAAATCTATCATCCCCAATTACCTTCTTTCACTCCTACTAGATCGTCTGCAGTCAGCAGCAAAGGGGAGACGGGAAAGAGAGTAGAGAATTGAGCACTTCATGATGCTCACCGTGACCCCAGACGTTATTTTTGCACTTCAGTCAGAAAACAATGTCTATGTGAGGAGCAGAGTTGTTTTGCCTATTTCATGGAATTAGAGAGTGATAAGGTTGGGAAGAACCATTGTTCTTCCTCTGAAAAATTGTCATTTCAGGCTAGGGGAACATGGAGGGGTTGTTCTTTACCCTTCCCTCACCTCTGCTATGGAGGCCATCCGTGGGACCTCAGCAAGGGACACCATAAATGACGACGCCAAAAGTCTAACAAGTCTGAAGAAAGATTCAGATAATGTATTATAGATACCAAAGTTATCCTCTTGCTATCTGTCAAGGCAGTTGCCATGTCGTTATTTGTGTTTCCCTGGTAATCCGTGCATATTGGTGAAATGATGCGCACAGCCCGATGAAAAGCACTTCGTCACACATTTCCACCTACATTTTTGACAGACTGACCATCAGAGATCCACGCTGCTCTGCTTTAGTGACGTTATCGGTGCACAGAGGTTGCCTGACCAGGGATTGTTGGAAAGTACACATGGTAGAAGGTAAGCAGGCTAAGGTTCAGATGTAGAATCTGCATGCACAATCCTCTATTCTCTCATCCTCGTGCCTGGCTGCCTAAAGGGTCCAGTGGAAGCCACCAATGAGTTCTTAAGAGATATAAAAAGACTGGAGAAAATTCAACTCCCATCTGTCTGGAATATAGGCAAATATATATAGGTTCTGTTTTATTGATTAGTGAGAGTGATACCAACAAGAACAGTCATAATTCATGTAACAATGATAAAGCACAGCAGGTTCTAACAAACAAAATAAATGGATGGATGGATGGATGGATGGGCAAATGAAAACAGCATTATATCCTAACCTAGAGTTATAGAACCTGCCACAAACACAACACTATCTGGTGGCATCAATTGCCAACACATGGGAACTAGGCCAATAATTCACTGTAAAGAAATAAGGACAGTGTGTGGAAATAAAATGTACTACCAATAAACTTTCTCAAAAGAATATCAGAAAAATTACAATTGTCGCTAATTGGACTAAACAAATTAAATATTGTGCAATCTCCAAGATATCTGAAGAAGTGAAGCCATAATTCCCCAAATAATTCATTTTTCCCTTTTTAAAATTTTATATTTTATATATACAAATCACTTTATTGGGGACTTTTACAACTCTTATGATAATCCATATATTAATTCTATCAAGAACATTTGTGCATATGTTGCCTTCGTCATTTTCAAAACATTTTCTTTCTACTTGAAACCTTGGTATCAGCTCCTCTTTTTTCCTTTCCCCTACCCTCCCACCCTCAGAAACCCTTGATATATTATAGATTATTATTTTCATATCTTACACTGCCTTCTGTCTCCCTTCACCCACATTTCTGTTGTTTGTCCCCCAGGGACTAGAAAGGGCGTGTTATATGTCCATCGTGGTGATTGGTTTTCCCTTTCTCCCCCTACCTTTCCCCTACCCTCATGGTATCACTACTCCCACTGTTGTTCCTGAGGGGTTTACATATCCTGGATTCTTTGTGTTGAGAGCTCTTGTCTGCACCAGTGTACATGCTCCAGCGTAACCGGATTTGTAAGGTAGAACTGAAGTCAAGATAGTGGGGGGTGAGAGTGGGGAAGCATTAAAGGGCTAGAGGAATGCTGTGTGTTTCATCTATGCTATACTACACCCTGACTGACTGATCCTTTCCGTGTCACTCTTCTGTGAGTGAGTGTCCAATGGTCTACAGATGAGTTTGGGATATCCACTCCAACACCCCTCATTTGCATCGATTGTTTGGGGTCTTCTGATACCTGATCCCATTGACACCTCATGATCACACAGGCTGGTGTCCTTCTTCCATGTTGACTTTATTGCTTTCCTGCTAGATGCCCGCGTGTGTCACTTCAAGCCTTTAAGACCCCAGATTCTCCATCTTCTAACAGCGGGAAATCATCAGCTGTCTTCACCGCATTTGCTTATGCACCTGTTTTGACTTCCATGATTGTATCAGGAAAGTGAACATCAGAGAATTCCAGGTTATTAGAACCAAGTGTTCTTGTGTAGGAGGAGGACTTGAGACCCAAAGTCCATCTGCTATCTTGATACTTAACATATAAATATATATACATAGATCTATATATAGGGCTATCTTTTATAGTCCAATCTTCTGGGCAGGGAGTCAATGTAGCTGAAATTGGGCCAGTTCCACAGACCACTCTGTTAGTTTGCTGCTTTTTCTTTGCTTTTTAATGATACACATTAGTCTGATAGGTATTATTCTGCCTTTGTGAATGAGTGTAATTGAAATTTTGCCCTATACCAAACCCTCATTGTTTGTAGTGTCCAGTCACGTAAGCTCTTTATCTATGCAAGTCAACAATTGTATTGTAGTCTGAAAAGCTAGCTTATACATATATCACTTCCTTTTCTCCACAGTGTTTTAAATTGTATAGCACTGGCTGAATTAAGACTACTCCTAATAAAAAAAGGATACTATAAATAGAATTAACATTATAAATCATCCTTATGGGGGCAAACGGTATCTATAATAAAATTACAATGATGCCGCTAAAGTGAACCAGAGACATACATAAACCATAGACACATGAATAGATTTGGGGATAACACTCAATTACAGCTCTAATCTAAGAATAATTCGTTCTTATAACATGGCCCTACTCAATATTCAACCTCATAAAGAGACGACTGAAGATATAGGTGCTGAGGTAGTCTGGGTTGACTACAGAAACAAATTCAGAGACACTCGAATGTGTGTAAGAGAGGGCTTTCTAGCAAAGAGCAATTGCATCTTAAGAAAACATCCCAGCCCTGTCCAGATCAAGTCCATAAGTCCAATATTAGCCCATAGGCCCAATACTAGTCCGCAAATTCCTCTGTAGGCTCATGCAGCACATGCAATGATTGCCAAATGCAGGAAATCACGGGACAGCGGATGCAAAGTCTTGCGGATACAGTGGCAATGGAAGTATCTCAGTGCTGGTGTGGTTCTCCACGTGGCTCCTCCCACTCTCAACAGCTAGAGGAGCGTCTCAGCAGAAGGAAAAGGAAAACAGAGAGAGACAGAGTCTGACCTCCACTGAGCTATGTATCCCCATCACACCTCCAACCCAGCTGTGACTGATTGACAAGCGAGACCCCACACCCTTTGCTCAAGTTGACAGGAGATTATGTAACTGTTGGGTGCTTTAGCAAAGTTTGGCAAACAAATACGTGGTGCCCAGTTACCAGGAAGAAAAAAAAAAAAAAAGCTCATGTTTGGGACTTGGAATCCTGTCTTGGGGTAAGAAGACATCTAAGGGAAGCATTTTATTAGTCTGGGTAGACTAGAGAAAAAAATGCAGGGAAACGTATATATGTATAAGAGCTTTATATACAACAGCAATTGAATATTGAGACAAAATCCTAGCCCAGTCCAGATAAAGTCCATAAGGTTGATATTAGCCCACATGTCCAGTACCAATCCATAAATTCCTCTTCAGACAATGCCGAATGCCGGAAGATCACAGGCAGTGAGCAGAAAATCTAGTGGATCCAGTGGCAGTGGAAGCATCTCAAAGCTGGCAGGGGTCTCCATGTGGCTCTGTCAGCTACATGACTCTAGCATAGCTCCATGTGTCCTGTCAACAGGAACATCTCACAGGAAGTGTCTGTCTGTCCGACCTCCAGCGAGCTATTTATCTCCTTAGCACCACCAAATGAGGTCATCAAGCTGCGACCTGACTGACAGACTAAACCCCCTCCCTTCATTCTTAATGGTCTCAAGTGGCAACAGATTATGTAACTACCAAAGGCATCAACTAAGTCCACATAGAAGAAACACATCAGCCTGTGTGACCCAAGGATTATAGATAATAAAATTCAAACCTGAAGAACAGAACAATATTAGAGTTTAAATTGTGAACACCTGATTTGCAGAAGGGTATGGATGACAGTCGAAGCCCAAGGTTCATTTGAAGGGCCCTCACATGTCCTAAGCCCCCAAATTGATTCCCTGTGACCATAGTCTAGGGATGTGAATGACCTTGCTATCAGATGAAGAGCTTTGTAAATCAGTTATGGGAGATGTAGGTATTAAAATGTAACACCGTATCATTTGACCTCCCCATTGTAAAGTGGTTTCTGTTTTTAACATTTTTCTGCTTTTATTTTCAATTGAGGCTTTTCTCTGTTTTGTTTTGCCATTATTTGGGTTTCTTTAATTTGTTTCTTCTTTGTGTTTTGTATGGTTTTCTGTATATGAAGCCCAGGATGAGTAAATCTACAGAGAGATTAATTGTATTAATATTACCTAGGGGCATGAGGGGACAGTGCATGAGGAGCTGACAGTGAATATATGAAAAAAATGTTCTGAAATTGGTTGTAGTAATGATTGCACAACTCTTCTTGATAAAACTTAACTATTATATTATATTTAAATTGCATACCAATAAAACTGTTTTTAAATAATAATAACTTACAAGTTATCAAGAGTTCATGAGGGAAGGACCATGGGTGAGGAAGGGGGAAAATGAGAAGCTGATACCAAGGGCTCAAGTAGAAAGAAAATGTTTTGAGAATGATGATGGCCACAAATATACAAATGTGCTCGACACAATGGTTGGATGGATGGTGATAAGAGTTGTAATGAACACCCAATAAAATGATTTTTTAACTATTTAAAAATTTAAAACTTTGCATGTGTATTATTTAAAAAGAGAAATACAGCCTACAGAATGGGAAACAATATCTACAAATTGCATCTCTTAAGGATCTAGTATAAGAATACAAAACATAAAAAGAACTCTTAAAATAAAAATGGGAAATGACCTAAATAATAAAGGGGCAATCACATGAAAGAAGCACACCAGCCTGTGTGACCACGAGGTGTTGAAGGGAACTGGTGCCAGACATCCAAGAACTAACATTATATCATTATAAATGAGGGGGATTACAGATTGGAGACCCAAAGCCCATCAATAGGTGAAGCAACATCCTCTTACAGAGGGCTTACAGGGAAAAGATGAGCCAGTTAAGGTACAGTATGGTAACAATGAAATATGCAACTTTCCTCTAGTTCTCAAATGCTTCCTCCCACCCACTATCATGATCCCAATTCTACCAGACAAATCCAGCTAGACCAGGGGATATACACTGGAGTCGGAAACATGGGGAATTTAGGATAGCTGTTCCCTCAAGACTAATGGTGGGAGTGGTGATACTGAGAGGGTGAAGGGATAGTGGAATAGAAAGGGGGAACCAATTTCAAGAATCTACAAATAACCTTCTCTCTGGGGCATGGACAACAGGGAATTGGATGAAGGGACACATTGGACAGTGTATAATATGAAAAAGTAATAACAATTTATAAATTATTAAGGGTTCATGGGGAAGGGGGAAATATGGGGAGCTGGTATTGGGAGCCTAAGTGGAGGGAAGATGTTTTGAGAGTGAAGATGACAACAAGTGTGCAAATGAGACCTGCATACAATTGATGTATGTATGTATGGATCATGATGGGAACTGTGTGAGCCCCCAATAAAATGATTCTTTAAAAAAATTAAAAGGGAGAGGAGGGGAAAGCGGAGCTTACACCAAGGACTCAAGTGGAAAATATTTGGAAATGAATATGGCAATATATGTACAAATATGTTTGATGTAATTGATGTATTGAATGTTATAAGAGCTGTAAGAGCCCCCCAATAAAATAATTTGAGAAAAAAATAATAATAAAGGGGCAAAGACTTCAAATAGACATTGTTCAAAAATATCTATACAAATAGTCAATATATATAAGAAGAGATGCTCCATATCAAACATGAACAAAAGCAAACAAACCCACCAACTCATAATGCCCCTACCATTGGCTTTCCAAGGTTGTAAATCTTTATAGGAAAAGAAATTGGTTTTTTTCCTTCAAGGAAGCTGGTAGGCTTGAACTGACCTTGAAATTAACAGCCTCATGAGTAACCCACTACACTACCACCAGGGTTCCTTATATACCCCAAAATATTAAAAACATATCATAGGCTCACACAAAAAACATGTGCACATGTGCCCATGTTATTCATAATAGCCAAAACCTGGACACAAGGTGAGACGTCTGGAATCTAAAAGGCTCCTGAGTGCCTATCCAAGGTGCCACCATTAGTCCCTCCCTGCTCAAAGAAAGAAGAGTGATGAAAATTGAAAGACACATGGAAATAATTAGTTCAATGATCTAATGGACCAGGCAAACATCCATCTCCACTACCCTGAGAGCAGAAGAATTAGATGGTGCCCACCAAACACTAGGAAGTCCTCTGAAAAGGATCACAGTAGAAAGTCATGGATAGAGCAGGATGAAAATGTGGAATGAAACTTAAAATCATCAGAGATCAGGCTTAGTGGTTGGAGCTGAACTCACCCTTGTGCTAGAATAATCCACCAATCAGGTTCAGAAAGCAGCATTTACCCAATAACAAAGTTCACCAGGTTAAGAAAAAAGAAAGAATGGCAAAAAGAAACACAGGCAAAGAATGGACCAAGTGATGGGACCTTCAGGGTAGTGCAGTGGATGATTGAAACAAACTGTGAATGAATCATCATATATAAAACTGATGCTCTGCTCTGTAAATCTTTACCTAATGAATAATAAGGAGTCTGTTTGTTTATTTGTTTTATAAATAAAAATAGAGCAAATATCCATCAACCGACGAATGGATAAATTGAATATGGTACATCCATATCATGGAATATTATGCACCTAGACTAGGGAATGAAGTAGTTGATATCTGTTGCAACACGGGTGAAACTTGTGAAGCTATTGCTAAGCCATGCACAAAGGGACATATATTTCATAATTCCATTTATGTGTACATTAAGTATTCACAAGGGAGACTCCAGAGAGATAGAAAGCAGATTGCCAGCTTCATCTTTCAAGGGTGATGAAAATATTCTGGACATACGTGGTAGTGATGGCTGCAAGCACGGTAAATAGAATCAAACCGCCAATAACTGAGACAATTTAAAATGGTGTGCTAGGTTGTATGGTATAGAAATGACTTCTCAGCAAGAACAAAAACGTACAATTAACCCAAATGCTGCTACTGATTCCAAAACTTAGCCATACGCACAAGCCCCCTCAGTGAGGATGAGAAAAGCAGCAGCCCTTTGGTGACTCTGATTTTGATACATAGTGTCAATCTTATAAAGGCCCCGTGAGGCAAGCAGTGTTTCCAATAAAGCATTTTCATTTTAAGCTTTATAATAAGCTGCCCCATTGTTGTCATCATTCCTCATCTGACATATTCTTTTATTTCCACAACATAGTGAATTTTGATAGATCACAGTCATTTCAATCCATGAGGATCTTTCAACTGTAGGAGTGAATTAGAGAGATATTTTTATATTGCCTATTTGAGATAACAGGTCCTAGCACCAGCCTTCAGGCGAAATACATCAAAAGAATGAACTGAAGGTTAAGTTTCCTCTTAGATCTCAATTTTTATAACATCACACGCAAAAAAAATTCTTGCCTAAAAGCAGCCCGAATTATTCAACTGCAAGATATTCCACATTCACCTCCTTCTGCCTGAGGGAAAAAACAAACCAGGAGTGGGGACATTGCTAAGGTTGGGGCACATTTATCTTCTCATTACGCCCTTCAAACTCGCCAACCCCTGAATACAACACCACTACCCTCAGAGAGAAAACGCAAGGCAAGGCTTTGGTAGTGGCTGTCCAGTGTGTTGTATTTGCAGGGGTAATTCTCACGTGAAAAGAAGCTGTAAGAAATTTAGGTAATGAAATTTAAATACCATGTCAGACAATTATTACCATTTTATCCTACCCAAATCAGTCAATTAAATTTAACGATCTCTCTAAATTAGTTTTAGATAGCATTAAATCCCAATTTGATAAAAAAAAAATTACTTGAGGTATGTACTTGTTTCTAGGCGAAAACACGTTGCTTGCCGGGGGTGTGAATCTTCAAGAATGACAGGGCTACTGAGTGCTTTGTCTTGAATGCTGCCTTCAAACCCAGTTCTGGGTGGCTCGGGGGAGCTTCTCACCCAAAGGGGTTCATTCCTTGAACTCCCCAGGGGCCCTCAGGATAAGATGACCTCTAATACAAGGAAGTGCTCTGGCATATTATCCCGGGGTGCATCTGATGAGACACTCATCTTTCCTCGGGTCCTTCTTGGTACCCATCTGCTCTGTGCGGGACACACAGGCAGGGTCCCGGGGAGTTTGGGGCAACACCAGGGGACCGACCATACCCCCAAACTGATTGCCAGTAACTTAAGTCCAACGCGGGCTCTGTGTGGGGCAGAGTAAACTGGTGATCCATGGGGCTTCCAAAAATTGATCTGCTGGAAGCGGCTCACTGGGCCTTCCTTCTGAACAGCCCCTGTGTGGGTACCCCTGAATGCTCCATCTTTGGGTTAGTTGTCCAGCCCCTTGGCTGATTGCACGATCCGAGGACCCTGTGGTACTGTGCACAGGGGATTTCTGTGAGGCTCCTTGACATTGGCACCCATGACAGTAGTCATAACATCGGGGACTCTTATCCCCATTCATTTACTCATGCTCCCAATGACTTCTGTGCTGTTCATCAAATCTGCATGGAGCCCCAATTTGGTACCGGTGACCCACTGATGGAGCAGGAACATGGTGTCCCTGACCTCATATGGTTTTACAATACCATGAGGGGAGATATAAGATAAGCATACCATAGCCAGGTAAGATCATTTCAGAGAGGGGCATGTGTGATGGAGAAAATACAGTTGCGTGAGGGGATATGGAGTGGCCAGGAAGGGCTATTCACAAAGGTTTGCGAAAGTGCAGAAAGAGAGAAATGTCAGCCCATCGGGTGGCCTTGCAGCTCTAAAGACCAGTGGTGCTCAGAACACTTTGGGGATGTTAAGGATTCTAGCAATGGATGTATAAAGGCCATGTAAGAGATGGGTCCACCAATAAAAACTTTCAAATACTATCAGACTTGCACTGGGGTGTGCTGCAAAGGAGCTCCCATTGTATTTGCCAAATCTTCCTTTTATACACAGGACAGTTGTGTCCTGTTTCAGCTTTCAAAAGGGATTCAGTAAAAGACTAGTCAAAATGCTGACATCTTTCTATGAACAAGCCCACTTTTGAATTTGTTGGAACACAGAAGAACGCAAGAACTGTGACACCAAGAACTAACCAACCAAGCAAACGACAACAACCAAAAAAAAAACTAGTCGATTCTGACTCACAGGGACCTTAGATACACAGGTTACAATTTCCACATAGGATTTCCAACACTGGAAAGTATGTGCTCCCAGTTATCCGGTGATATTCGGTTGGAGGAGGGGAAGGGGGGATCAGCCACAAACTGCTTAGGTATAAATCATTGTTACCTTGAAGGTATTTATACCGATTCCTCACTTATCAAGTATCTCATTATCCAGCATTTTACCCATATGGTAATAGTAAAAAAAAAAATCTGCTATCTGACTATGTTTGGCAGTACCAAAGCATAGGCACAGGGCAAGAGCAATGGCAACTGATGGTTAAGGTTATGTGTCAGCTTGGCTGGACCTGGATTCTCAGTAGCTAGGCAATTATATAAAGATGTAATTTGGCAGCTTCGTAGCGATGTTTTCACTTGGATACTATAGTCTATGTTAAAACAGTCAAACCTACAGCTTACCAGTTGAACATGCTGGCTGACTTTGTGCTGCTTGATTTTATGCTAAAAGGAAGATGTCCATTTTTTGTCTATCACCTTTGACCCCAATAATCAGAAATTTCTGACAAAGCCATGGAGTATTCTACTAGTCTCAGTGATCAGTACACGTGAACAGACTTTTTTTTTTTTGCTTAGTAAATATCAAAAGTAAGAAGCTAAACCAAATGGTGACACAAGCCACCCCTAGATATAGAGTCATCAAACTGGCTTGGCAAAAGTGTACGTGCCAAGTGTACTTGTAAGCCATGTGGCACAACCGTTAGTGCCATTAGAGATCTTTCAATTATTGCTTGTTTCTGTGATCAGCATTGTAGACAGGCTCTCTGTATTCCTATCTCTACAAGCAGTGAGCCACATGGAGGCCAGCGTCCTTGGACGCTGACATTCTTAAGAGGTACGTTTCCTTGGCTTTAACGCAAGACCCGTTGCAATCTGGGAACACCCTCCTTGCTTCTCTTAATGACCACTGCCCTCTCCGTGCTCCCTCACTCCCTTCAGCCCAATTACTGCTGTTCTGAAAAATGCATCGCGCATCTGTCTGCCCTCGTGTCATTCTCTCTGCTTGGAGGGTCTCAGCCTTTCAAAGTCTCGCCTTAAGTGAGATGATTCTTTTCCCTCCACACTCAGCCAGCAGTGTGCTTCCCAGGCCTCCAATTCCTGCCTGGTACTGGTTCTGGCCCTCAGGTCACGCGGATGCACCACCCTAATCCCGCAACACAGGCAAACCCCTCAAAGGCGGGAGCCTCACCCCACGGTTGGTGAAGAACAGGTGTGGGAGTCTGACTGGACTTGGGTTTTTGCTTGCTTTGGGCTCAGCTCTGGACCTTTCACAAATGACTTGATCCCCACTGGCTGGCCTTGAGAGCCTCGTTTCTAGAATGGGGGGGGGGGGGAATGATGGCATTTGTCATAAGAAGGATGCCCCGGGTGACCCAGTCCTCAGACACAAACCTCAATCAAGGTCAGGTTGAACCCATCAGAGCCTCTGCGGGAGAAAGAGTCTGCAGTCTGCTTCCTGTGAAGATCAGCGCCTGGAAAACCCTGTGGGGTAACTCGACTCTGTCCTGCACAGTCACCCTGCGTCAGGAACCACGAAACAGCAGCCCTGAGCTTATTGTGGATAAATGCAGCTGCTAGGTTTAATCTTGGCACAGAGTAGAACTCCCAGGCGTGTTCCCAGCCAGCAGGTTTCAAGTTGTTTGCAGATTTCTTTGGACGGTGCTTGTGCTAGTGGAGAGATTGATGCCACCTTGATCCAATACTTTAGAATGCAGAGGCGAGATAATAACGCTGATTGCCAAGGTACTGATCACTCCTTGGAGTCAGTAGTTTTGACTGAAAACCTTCTGGGTGCTCTACTACAAAAGAAATCAACTCAGTACATGTGATCAGGAAAATAATTTCTATACACCTGCTCCTCACTTCCTGAAGAGTTGGCATTTCGTGTTTGGTGACAAGAGTCAGGAATCCAGGATCCCAGACTACAGAACAGCTGGCCAGGCTAAGTGCTGAGGTGCAGGACAGAGACGAGTAGTCCGGGCAGATTAAGATTACATGTCAATGTGACTGAGTCATGATCCTCAGTGGGATGCCACTTATGAATGACATAGTCATCCTGCATTTGTCATCTGGTGGCCATGCCCCAATTTCATATGAGGCCAATTTGTACATAATGACCTAGTCTTTGGAGCCTAATCAGACTGATAAGAATATTTAACTACGTCCCAAATGTGTTGTCCTCTAGATGATTTGAACTCTTAGTGACCATATAGGACACAGTACATTGGCCTACAGGGTTTCCAACGATGTCAAATCATTCTCTCTCAAGGTACTTGGTGAGCTCCAACGAGCAATCTTTCCATTAGTGGCTAAATGCTTAACCAATGTATTACCAGTATTCCCTTTTCTTTTTTTTAATCACTTTTGGGGGGTCTTATGCAACTCTCATCACAATCCATACACACATCCATCTTATGCCAAGCACATATGTACATTTGTTGCTATCATCATTCTCAAAACATTTGCTTTCTACTTAAGCCCTTGGTATCAGCATCTCATCTTCCCCCTCTCTCATGAACCCTTGATGATTTATAAATTATTATTTTGTCATATCATATGCTGTCTGATGTCTCCCCATGCTCACTTCCCTGTTGTCCATACCCCAGGGAGGAGGTTCTTTGTAGATCTTTATAATTGGCTCCCCCTTTCTACCCCACCTTCCCTCCACTCTCCCGGTATCGTCACTCTCCCCACTGGTCCTGAAGGGATCGTCTGTCCTAGATTTCCCCAGGTTCCCGGTTCCTATCTGTACCAGTGTATATCGTACCAGTGTTCCTTTTTCAATAGGTCATTTGATACCAATTAAGAGACAAGCCGCTAGATGTAATTGCAACTTTCAAAGGCAGTCAATGCAAGCTATAAACTATAAGTCACTACAATAAAAGTATCTGTAAGAACGGAGGCTGCACATGAGGTGCCCTGGACAGGAATCAAACTCGGGACTCGGAGGTGGAAGCTGAGATTTTCTGCCGAGGAAGCACCCCTGTCCTCAGGTACACCATAAAGCTCACTCACTCGCTGCCGATTCTGACTCACAGCAACCCTAGAGGACAAAGCAGCCCTGCCCCTTTGGGTTCCCAAGGGTCTGCCTCGCTGGGGAAGCTGGCAGCCTCATCTGTCTCTTGCACATGAGTGTGTTCAAACCCCTGATCTTGCAGTCCTGAGGGATGTGAAGGAGCGAGGGATCAGAGTGGAGACACAATGCTCATCTGTCGATAATCAGACATTCCCTCACAGAAGGGTCACACAGAAGGGATGACACATCCAGGAAGTAGTATGGCACTGGCGATCACACAGCATTCCTCTATTTCTTTAATCCTTCCTTCCCACCACCACCACCCACTATTATAACCTCAATCCTCACCAATCATGACAGACCCAGTGTATGTACATCAGTACGGACAAGATCTTTTGATACACAGAATCCAGGATAGACAAGCTTCTTAGACATGGTAATGGATGTAAGGATTCCATGAGGGTATGGGAGGGGAAAAGGGTTGGGGGTGTGGAAGTGAGAACTGATAGCAAGGATGATGGCATAACTGCACATGAAGAGATATATCAGATGATGCAAGATATGTAAAATAATAATAATACATATTAAGAGTTCATAGGATGGTAGGACAGGGGAGGGAGGGAATAAAGAGGAGCTGGTATTAAAGGGCTCTAGAAGAAAGAGTTTCGAAACTGATGATGGCAACATCTGTACACGTTCACTTGATAGAAGGAGCTTGTCTATTCTGGATTCTGTATATCAAAAGATCTTGTCTGTACCAGTGTACACACACTGGTCTATCATGATTTGTGAGGACTGAGGTTCTAATAGTTGGGTGGGGGAGGAAGGATTAAAGAACTAGAGGAATGTTGATTTATGGATTGTTATGCTATATGTAAGAGCCCCTAATAAAATGATCTATTTTAAAAAGAAGAGGGTCTCTCCTGCTCTTGGAATCAAACTTTCCCCGCATGAAAATGGAAATCCTTCCACAAGTAGACAATGAGAGCCAAGCCTGGTCTAGCTGCACAAGTGGGGACAGGACAACATTGTTACATTTTTTTAATCTCTTTAATGCCTGGTCTACTATAGAGACCTGCATCCCATTGGTTGTGATCATCCACCTCATGAGGTCTGTAGCAGTTCTACTGGATATACAGAGTGCAGTGAGAGTTAACAGAGCAAATGATAGCTTTAAAAAAATATCGGTGAGTTAAATTCAACTCCTGGCAAGTACATATATTACAGAGTAACAGCACTCAGTGGTGTTTTCTTGGCCTATAATCTTCACAGATGCGGATCTCCAGTCCTTTCCTCTATGGCACTGTGGGTCAGTTTAAACCTCCAACCCTCATGTTCATAGGTGAAAGAGAATTGGTGAGCCACACAGAGCCCTAAATGATGACTTTCTCTTGTTATGTGTTGTTCATCACAATCCTTTGTCCAAGAGAACAAGATCATGCCTGGCTCTGGAGTCATCCTCCCAATCAATGTTGTATAAGCCTATGGTTGTAGCCACTGGGTCCATCTACCTCATTGGGGGCGTACCTGCTACTTTACCAAGGATGATGTCCTTTTCCAGGCACTGACCCCTCCTGATAATGTGCCCCATGTCTCCCCATCCTCCTTTCTTAGGAGAATTTTGACAATACCTGTTCCAAGACAGATTTTTTTTGTTCTCTGCCACTCCATGGTATTTTCGACATCTGTTGCCAACACCAAAATCCAAATGCTTGAATTCTTCCCAAGTCTTTCTTTTTCATTGACCAGCTTCCAGGTGCATGTGAAGTGACTGAAAATACCATGCTTTGGGCTTGACATCCTGTGTTAGTCTGGGTAGACAAGAGAAACAATTCCATAGAAACTCTTACCCGTATAAGAAAAAGTTTTATATATAAGAACAATTGAGCTTTGAGAAAATGCCCCAGCCCAGTCCAGATCAAGTCCATAAGTCCAATATTAGCCCATATATCTGACAGCAATCTATAAGGTCCTCTTCAGACTCATGAAACACATGCAATGAGCCAAATGTAGAAGATCACAGGTCAGTGGGTAGAAAGTCTTTGTATGCAGTGGTGTTGTAAACATCTCAACGCTGGCAGGGGTCTCAGCATGACTTCTCAGCACCCAGGGATGTAACAAGGTGGGTCCATGTGGCTTTGCCTCAGGCATGTCTTGCAGGAAGTGGGTCTTGTCAGTCTAGTGTCTCCAAAGGAATAAGTTAGTGTCTCCCATTTCCAAGAAGGAATTACCATATTTCCCAGATTTCTCAGAGGAGAAAGCCATGCCCACAGAGAGGTCTCATTGGCTATCTCCAGATTGACAGGCAAGACTCCACCCCTACACTTTTTTTTTTGGGGGGGGGGGGGTGTGGAGGGCATCACTGTCCTCTGATGGTCGTGGGAGCTATCCAGCCTTGCCCCTGGAGAGCTGCTGCTGGATTTGAACCGCCAAGCCTGTGGGCTGCAGTCCCGCACTCAACCACTACACCTCTGGGGCTCAGCCCCACCCCTACACCCTTAATCCTCAAATTGACACCAGATTAGGTGACTGCCACAACATACCATGGTCCTCAAAGAGACATCTTTACTCCTTCACGCTTTAAAGAGGTCCTATGCAGAAGATTTTCTCGCTGCAATATGACAGCTTAGTGCCATTAAAATAGTGTTCACTTGGTGGAGTCCCTGAAATAGACATCAGGATCTTTAAGGATCAACTGGAGAACCAGTAACCTGAATGGTAAACGTCAAACCGTTGCCATATGTTTTCATTTTCCTGTCATTCCATGAGGAACACAGTTTCCAGAGCAGTTACGGGAGCTTATTCTAAGGTATAAATCCATTGCTTCAACTCCTGGTGACCTCAATGTGAATCAGTGTAGAACTGCACCCCCATCAGATTTTCCACAGCAGCTCTCTGGGGGGTAGATTGCAAGGTAGGTCTTTCTTCCAAAGAGAGATGTGGGTGGACCCAAATCTCCAACCATTTTAGAGAACAGCAGAATCCATTAACCCTTCACCCTCCCAAATCAGTTGCAAATTTTTCTCCCTGAGATCATTCTAATCAAAGTTCACCTGTGGTGCCAGAACTTTGGGGAACATAATTGTCTTTTTAAATGTCTTGGCTCTGTCTATTTATTTTGACATCATACGCTAAGGAGCATCTTAAATGGAGACATCCAGGCAAGACATCTTGTATCCTGCAGATACAAGCGGCAGAAATGAATTCTATGCTGCCCTTTTGAACTGGGCAGTAATTATTTGTCAGTCTTCATCAATCTCTGCTCTAAGTCTTTACCAATAGGCGAGAGCCTTGAATTTGGTCTCTGTATGTACATCTCCCACCCGTACCCCACTCACTGTCTCTCCATGTCACTTTGTCTAACCCACAGCTTCCCATAGGGGTAGATGTCCTATACAGTACACGAGATCTATGGGGTAAAGAATAAAATACTATGACTCCACTGGAATGTATGCTGTATTCATGAATAAGAAATAAGTTAGACCTCTAAGAGGAGAAGAGTTGGTGTGTTTTTTTTAAGAGAAGAACTCTATTCTTTTTTTTTAAGAACTCTATTCTTTATGAAGATACCATGCTAGAAGTTATGAAGGATTCCTATTGAGACACATTTGGAAAATAGAGTAGCTTTCATTTAATAACTTTCCCTGCAGAGAAAATTGTTAAAGAAATTCATATCAAAATCCATGATCTTCATAGGAAGGTCTTCTGCAATAGAATCTACTCCTAGACAGCCAAGATATTTAAGGTTTCTTGATTTCCTTACCATTACTCCACTGCAAGCTTCTGGTGCAATCCCACATAGTAAGCCAGTCTTCATTGTAACAAGTCAGGACCGGCCTCGACCCCTTTTCCCTGCTCGCAGCCTCAGTTGTTGGGCACCTCCTCTGGCACCACAAATGCCTCTTGCTGATCCAGGACCTCCTCTTTGTGGATCACCGGCTGTACCGCAAGGAGCAGCAGCCCCGCGAGAGTTGGTGCATTTTTAATGATGGTGTTGGAAAAGAATATTGACAAAGAACACCTGAGGTGCCCGTGTTCTGAAAGGATGATGGTAACGTGTACAGATGTGCTTGACACTCTGAACGTGTGGATCGTGACAAAAGCAGGAAGAGCCCTGGACGAAATGCTTAAAATACATAAATTAGACCAAATAATAATAATGTATAAATTATCAAGGGTTCATGAGGGAGAGGGGACTGGGGAGAGAGGGGAAATATGAGGAGCTGATACCAAGGGCTTAAGTAAAAAAAAAAAATTCCAAAATGATGATGTCAACAAAAGTGCAAATGTGCTTGGCATACAATGGATGGATGGATTGTGATACAAGTTGTCTGAGGCCCCCCACTAAAATGTTTTTTTTAAATACATAAATTCTACATTAGACAAATCTGCTGCACAAGATTCCTTTAAAGTGTTGATGAGCGATGCCATCACCTGGAGGCTCAGATGCACCCGACCCAAGCTGTGGTGTTTCCAGTGGCCTCATAAGCATGTGAAAATTAGACAGTGAATAAAGAAGACGGAGATAAAAACTGATGCCCCTTTTAGCCCAATTCATAATTTTAATTATAGGGCTGGCAAAGAAAACCGAAAGTATCCTAGACTGCCCGAAGAACAAACAAATCTGTCTCATAAAGGGTAGAGCCAGCATTCTCCTTGCATGCCCGATCAGTGAGCCTGGACTTCCCTTCCCCGGACAAGTTATCAGGAAACACCAGACTACAGAAAAGTTGCTCTCAGGTGCTGTTGAAGTTCATGTTCAACCCATCGCGACGCCATGTGGCGTGGCAGGGTACAACTGCCTTCTTGAGTTTTCTAGGCTGCCATCTTTCCAGGCTCAGATTACACGTTCTTTTTTTCCTGGAGCCACTGGGTGGGCTCCAACCACCAACCTCCAGATTAGTAGCCAAGCCCATGGCCTTTTTCCCCACTGAGCGCTTCTCATGTTATACCTCACGACTTTTGAGTCCATTCCAATCCATAGCAACATTGGAGGACAAGGTAGGCACGCCCTAGTCTTCCAGGCTGTAAATCTTTATGGAGGAAGGCTGCCATAGGGGTTGGTCTCCCTCCAAGTGGCCTGTGGGTTTGAACGACCGATCCTTCGGCTAGCACCCCAATGAGGCACAAAAGCAAATATGAATCAATGCCTCTGTAAATATATTTCAATGCCTTCCAAGGTGAACCTGTTCTCTGACATCGGTGTCGTTTCTACTGCGGGGGCCAAGAGAAAGAGAACATCATAAATCATTTAATCCATTACATATATTATTTGGGGTAATATATCTTTATCAGTTTTACACTTTAGTAAAAAATGCCACAATAACAGACATAAGAATAAAAGCAATCTTGATAAAACAGACTGGAGTAGTCAAATTAATACCAAGTGTATTAAATAATTCCCTATCTCTCTCTTTAAAAAAAAAAAATCTACAAATGCTTTGCCTTATGCCATTTCTGAAAAGTCTCTCATCTGTACAAGACTGCCATCCAGTGGCTGACTTTAAGGACCGCTCACAGAGCGGGAGTCCCAGGTCGGTGGCTGTCAGCCCAGGGATAAACAATCCCAAAAAGCTCACTGCTTTCGAATTGAGCTGACTCATCATGGCTCAGTAGACCTGTCCCTGTAAGTTGCAGGGTCTGATACTCTTTTTGTTTGAATCATTTTTTTTTGGAGACTAGTTCAACTCTTATCACAATCCATTCATCTACCCGTTGTCGTCAAGCACATTTGTACCTCTGTTGCCATCATCCTCCTCAAGGCATTTGATTTCTACTTGAGCCCTTGGTATCAGCTCCTCGTTTTCCCCCTCCCTCTCAGCCCCTTTTCCTTCATGAACCCTTGATAATTTATAAATTATTATTTTGTCATGTCTTACATTGTCTAACATGTCTAGCATGAACCCTAACCCTGACATAAAACGTATCCCTATCCCTAATCCTAACCTAACCCTCACCCTCATCCTAACGCAAACCCTTACTCTAACCCTGTACTAGAATCTAGGGTCTGTAACTTTTTTTCAGAGCAAAAGGGCAACTGAAAGTGACCGCTATAGGACAGGGTAGAGTTTCTGATACCGTCACTACTATGGGAGTGGAAAGCCCCATCATTCTGCTGTGGAAGGGCTGGTGGTTTCAAACTGCCCACCTTGCAGATCATAGCCCAATGCCTGCACACCACACCCCCAGGGGTAGGTGGATGGAAGAAGGGAGGATGCAGATTAAGGGGTGGTACATTAAAGGGATTGCCATGAAGGAGCTGAATCGAAAGGTGTGTGAATTACAGTCTGCCCGTTCTGTAAACGTTTGCTTAATCCACAAACGGGAGAAAAAATATTTTACAGTCTCAGAAACCCTACACGGGCCCACTAGGGGGTCAAAACCAACTGCATGGCAATCTAGCCAAGAGCTAAAGGCGATCATCGCTGCTAAGCAAAGAGTGGGCAGTTCCCACCTGAAGTCCACCAGCCCCCCTCCCCTGTGCTGCCCCCTGAACCGCACAGGCAGAAAGCCTGACAATCTTCTTCCCCCAGATCAACCACTGAAGACCGGGTGAAGCCCACCTGGACTCCAACACCCTAGGGGCCCCCGCGAGTCAACCTTGACTGAGCAGCAACTGGTAACACGTTCAAAGACATGACAGGACTGCGGGGGGAGGGAGGCAGTGGTCTATGTAAGATAAGAAAATAATAATCTTTTCTCCTTTATCAAGGGGCCACGCACGGGGAGGGGGGGTGGGAGCTGCTACCAAGGGCTGAAACAGAGAGTACCTGTTTAGAAAATGATGGTGACCACATCTGGAAAAATATGCTTGAGACAACGGACGTGTAGATATGTTATAAGAGCTGTGAGAGCCCCCGCCTTCCACCCACTATCGTGATCCCAATTCTACCTGACAAATCCAGCTAGACCAGGGGATGTACACTGGAGCTGGAAACATGGGGAATTCAGGACAGATGATCCCTTCAGGAGCAGTGGTGGGAGTGGTGGTGCCGGGAGGGTGGCGTAGGAAGGGGGAACCAATTGCAGGGATGTACATATGACCTCCTCTCTGAAGTACAGACAACAGGGAAGTGGGTGAAAGGACACATCGGACAGAGTACGATATGAAAAAGTAATAACAATGTGTAAATTATTAAGGGTTCATGGGTGAGGGGAGGGAGGTGGGAGGGTGAATATGGGGAGCTGATACTGGGGGCCTAAGTGGAGGGAGGATGTTTCGGGGGTGATGATGGCAACAGGTGTGCAAATATGGTCTGGATACAATTGACATGTGTGCTGACTGTGATGGGAGCTGTATGAGTCCCAAATAAAAGGATCTATTTTTTATTAAAAAAAAAAGAGGGAACGTGGTTGGATCATATTTATGTATATGTCTAAATTTAACTAAAAGTAAACTTTGGTCAAGTCATCTTGTCTAGGAAAAAAAAAAGACACATGACAGGATCTCAGCTTCTGGCCACAATAAAGCAACAAGGACTGGATCTTCCCTTTCATGGGGGGGAGGGGGCAGAAAGGGGGAGGGGGAAAACAAGCACTGGGCAAAGCATAAGGCAGGATGGTTTGCAAGCCAGTGGGCAGCAGGAGAGAAAGGGCAATGGTGCAAGCGCCCCAGTTACCTGAGATGCCTGCCAGGCTTCAGCGCGGGGAGAAGGGGTGCCGGGGGGAGCCTGAGAGGTAGGGGCTGAGAGTGCCTCTGTTACTGAGGGAGGCACAGGGGGAGGGATGGGTAGAAGACAGAGGCAAAGTACCCAAGACATGAGACATGACATGAGAGAGAGAGAAAGTCGGGATCTACAAAGGACCTGTGTGACCAGCGTGTGCGGGAAGCGACCCCTCCCAGCCATGAGCAGACCCAACTCAAAGGATGGGGGGCGGAGCCTCGCGTTCACACAGGGCAGGGAAGGAAGCCTGTTGTTCCCACAGCCTTGACAAACTCCTCAAGATCCCCGCAGAAAGGTTGGGCATCAGTGCCGCTGTCGGGTGAGCAAATCTGTTGCGACTCATAGTGACCCTGTTTTGTTTTGTTTTTAATCATTTTATTGGGAGCGCTTACAGATATTATAACAGAACAATCTACAATTCAAGAAAAACGAGAAAAATTGTCCCATGACTTCCGCCACCCTTTTCAAAACATTTCCTTTCTTCTTGCACTCTTTGATATCAGCTCCCCAGTCTCGATATTTCTATTCGAGTTGTTCCATTGAAATATATTTATTTTAAGCACCTAAAACCCTACAACGTGTGAGTTGGAAAATGCACACGAAAGGATTAGCAGCAGATTAGATATTAAAAAGAAAAGGTGAGATTAAACACAGCCATTGAAAATAGGTCAAAGAAAAGGTAAAAATTATAAATGAATAGAACAACAGGAGGCAATGCTTGCTTCCTAATGGGGTACAAGATCAAGATGGCTTCAGTGTGTATACATCATATGTATGTTAGGCTGAGCTCCTGAGAGAAGCAAATCCAGAGGGGGGGGGGGTATGTTTCTAAATTTATACCAAGAAAGTGACCGATAGAGTTATAGAGGCACGTAAATCCAATCCAGTTCAAGTCCATGGGTCAGAGAAGCCAGAGGAGGGGGTACAGCTCAGTGGAAGAGCATTTGATTACAGAACAGCTGGAGGCTTTTCCTAACTTGTGAAGCTACTGGGGCTGACAAACCAGGAAACAGGAAAATAGAGGAGGGAGATCATGACTAGTGGATACTGAGGTAGATGAATCCAAGGTCGGGACGTCAATATTTCCTTAAAGATGTATTAACAAGCCGAACGAAGGTCACACATGATGGTGGAAATAAAAAGGAAACAGAGGAAAGAACGAGGAGGCAAAAGACATTTAAAGATGACTGAGCCCGGTGACATAGTGGTTGTGTGCAGTACTGCGGCCCACAGGATTGACACTTGAGATCCAGCGGCAGCTCTCCAGGAGCAAAGCTGGGCTTCCTACTCCCACCAGGGCAGCGAAGCCACAAAAAAAAAAAAAAAAGACAAATAAAAAGATAGAAATACAGGCATGTACATATGTAAATATATTAATATATAATGACAGGAATGTAGATCTATGTGTATATATTTATAAGTTAAGTATTAAGATAGCAGACTGACATTGGACCTCTACTCAAGTCCTCCCGCAGCATATGAACACTTTCTTCTAACAACCTGACACTTTATGATGCTCACCTTCCAAACACAACCCCTGAAGTCAGCATGGGTGTATAATCATCAGCAAATGTAGCATCTGGGATCTTAAAGGCTTGAAGTCACACAAGCAGCCATCTCTCAGGGAAGCAGCAAAGCCTTCATGGAAGAAGCAGACCAACCTGTGTGATCACAAGGCGTCCGTGGGATCAGAAGACCCCAAACAAACAAACAAAAAGCATGTTTTGTGAGAATGAGAGGGTATGGAGCAGAGACTCCAAACCCACCTGTAGACATAAGATATCCCCTCACAGAAGGATCACAAGAAAGGGATGAGTCCATCAGGCTGCAGTATAGTATTGATGAAACACACAATAATCCTTTGGTTCATGGAGGCTTCCTCAAACCCACCCACCCCCATTATTATGATGAGTCCTGTCTTTCACTGAAGACTAGAACAGACCATGTACACAGATACAGATGAGAGATAAGAGCTCAGGATACACGGAATCCAGGGGTAGGAACGATAGTAATGTTACCAGGAAGGTAGGAGAGGGGAAGGTGGGGAGTGAAGGGGAAGATGGGGGAACCCATCACCATCATCAACATAACCACACACCTCCCTAGGGGAATGAATAACAGAAACTTTGGGAGAAGGGATACAGCAGTGGGTGTAAATGATGAAAATAATAATTTATAATTCATCAAGGGGTCACGAGGGTGGGGGGGAGGGGAGGGGGAAAAAGAGGCGCTAATACCAAGGGCTCACATAGAAAGCAAAGGTTTACAAAACGATGATGGCAACATATGTACAAATGTGCTTGACATGACGGATGGATGGATTGTGATAAGAGCTGTAAGAGCTCCCAATATTTTTTTAAATACTATAGTCAGGTGTTTTTTTTCTAATTATGGTTTGCTATCTAGCAGCAGCGTCACTCTTTGGTGTCTCCTGGCATAGGTAAAGCTCAGTTTCATCCTGCATTGCCCCCTACATGCATCTACATCTTTGACTTCCTCCTGCACCAGACCTGACAGGATCTTTATTAATGTTTATTATCAGTTCTGGTCAAACAATCATATGATATGCAAAACTGCTCCCTTCGACCCGTCTTGATCTTCTTCCTGTGTTGCTTCTTCCATTTGGGCTTTGCTGCTTCTGCACTAAACAGCCACTCGTTTATCTTCAAGCCTTTAAGACCCCAGACACCTTACCATTTGAAAGCTGGGCACCATCCATTTCTTCCACGCTGTGTGCCTCTGTACCCATTTGTCTTCAGCGATCCCATTGGGGGGGTGGGCACATACTGATTTGATATTTGTTCTCTGGTGCCTGGTACCTGCTTCTTTCAACACACAATGACCTTTTAATAAAAATTTTAAAAAGGAAAAGAAGAAGACATTGAAGAGCACCACCTATGAGACCATCCTGAGCAAAATGGAGAAAGAGGTTAACCAAGGCAGTGGCACCATGACTCCATAGACGAGCTTGCCGTTAGAAATACCGTATCGTGAGTGGCCACCCCTGTGATGTAAAGAAAGCCCTAGTGACGCGAACCCACCCAAACGGAGGTGCTGTTTATATCTACGCAGGGAAAGAGGGACCAGACTTCAACCTGGTGCTCTAAATGCAACCTATCCGCTTGAAGCAGGGAACCAGTAGAGAGTCTGAGGGTCCAATCCCAATACGTAACCAAAGGTCCCTCCCCTCAAAAGAATTCACTTCAGAGGACAGCTCAGGGAAAGGAACCTGTCCAATCAGAGCACACTGGAGTCAACGAGCGGGGAGGGGGAAAAGAGTGAAGCACATCCTGGGCCACCAAGTCCTGAGGACAATATTTCCGCTCAGGGAAGTCAATGCACAGAAAGGACCATACGGCCAGCCCCACCATGAGACCTGAAGTCCCTAACTGATCCAGAGTGCCCAATCTGACCACACCACACTGAGGCAAAACACTAAGGGTGTCCAACAGAACAGTAAGGGGAGCAGAGCAAGGAAGTCCCTGGAGAATACCAAAAATAGACAATGGGGCCAAACAGATCTTGACAGACTTTTTGCAGGTTTTTCCTTTTTTGTCATTCATTTGTTGTTTTGTTTTGTTGCTTTATTTTGCTTTGTCCTGTTTTTGTGCATATTATTATTCCTGCAGTTCTATCTAGATAAGATAAACTGGATAAACAATCTGGAGGAGAAAACATTGGACAGACGGTTCTGAGGGGACATGGAAGATGGGAAGGTGGGGGAAAGGAAGGGAGTATTAACAAACCCAGGGACAAGGAACAAGTGATCAAAAATCAGTGGCGAGCGGGTCAAGGGCACTGTAACCAAAAGGAATTATTGAAAACCAAATGAAGGCTGAGCATGATAGTGGAACAAGAGGAAAGGAAAAGGAACTAGAGGAAAGAACTAGGAGGCAAAGGGTATTTACAGAGGTCTACATACAAGCACATACATATGTAAATATATCTACGGACATATATTTATAAGTTAAGTATTAAGGTAGCAGATGGACAATGGGCCTCAACTCAAGTTCTCCCTCAAGGCAATAGCACTTTGTTCTATTAAACTGGCATTCCATTATGCTCACCTTCCCAATACAATCAATCACTGAAAACAAAGTGGGTGCTTAAGCAAATGTGATGAAGAGAGCTGATGATGCCTGGCTATCAAAAGATATATTGTCTGGGGTCTAAATGCTTGAAGATAAATAAGAGGCCATCTAGCTGAGAAACAACAAAGCTCACATGCAAGAAGTCCACCAGCCTGTGTGATCAGGAGGTATCAATAGGATCAGTTATTAGGCATCAAAGAACAAAAAAATCAAATCATTGTGAATGAGGGGGAGAGTGAAGAGGAGACCCAAATTCCATTTGTAGACAATTGGACATCCCCTTACAGAAGGGTCACAGAGAGGAGACAAGCCAGTCTGGGTGCTGTATAGCACTGATGAAACATATAAATTTCCTGTAGGTCTTCAATCCTTCCTTCCTACCCCACCCCCCACTATAATGACCCCAAATGCACCTTACAAATCTGCCTAGACCAGAGCATGTACACTGGTACAGATAAAAGCTGGAAACACAGGGGATGCAGAACAGATAAACCCCTCAGGACCAATATTGAGTAGCCATACCAGGAGGGTAAAGGGAAGATGGAGGGAGCTAATCACAATAATCCATCTAAAACCATCTCCCAAAAAAAAGTGGGTAAAGGGAGACATAGGTCAGTGTAAGATATGACAAAATAATATATAAATTATCAAGGGTTCATGAGGGTCAAGAAGGACGGGGGAAATAAGAAGCTGATAACATGGGTTCAAGTAGAAAGAAAATGTTCTGAAAATGAGGGCAACAAATGAACATGTGTTTGACACAATGGATGGATGGATGGATTGTGTAAACCCCCAATAAAAGGTCCTGACAAAGCAAGAGAGGGCCATTGCTCTTCCAGTCAAAGAGATTGAAGTGGTTTTGGACACTTCAGTGGTGGCCATCAAGGTGGTTTTGGTGGCAGTGGGGGACATGGCATGGATGGGGATGGTTGTCATGGATTTGGTAATGATGGTGGTTACAGAGGAGGTGACCCTGGTTACTCTGCAGGAAGCAGAAGCGATGAAGGCAGTGGGTAGAGTTAAGAATTCAGGGCAATGGCTACTTAAGGGCAGGAATGGCCACCATATGGTGGAGGCAGGGGGAGTGTAAGCAATTTTGGAGGAGGCAGAAGCTACAATGATTTGTGCAATTACAACAACCCATCTTCAAATTCTGGGCCCATGAATGGAGGAAACTTTGGAGGCAGGAGCTCTGGCACTTACAGTGGTGGTGGTCAACACTTTGCCAAACCACGAAACCAGGGAGACTATGGCGGTTTGAGCAGTCGCAATGGCTATAGCAGTGGCAGACTATAGTGATGACCCAGAAACAAAACTCAGCAGGAGAGGAGATCCACACAAGTGACCAGGAAGCTACAAGTTACAACGGATTTGTGAAGTCAGTCAAGCAGAGTGGTGGCAGGGCCCAGCTGCTACAAAGACTGTTTCACTTGGTACTCATCTGTCTGGGCAAAAGAACAGTATGTGACTGATCAGATAACAGTATTTTCGTTTGTTCTGTGCAAAGTAGAAAGCATTCCAACAAAGAGTTTGAATGTTTCTTTCTTCTTTTCCTTTGTCCCCATGCTGTTGATCACTAAATGTAATGGTCTGATCATGAGACTGAATAAATACCTATGTTTTAATAAGTGTTTAGAGGATTTACAGCCTGGGAAATCTGCAGAGGTAGTACTACTCTGTCCTATAAGCTCATGAGGTCCTGGAGACAGCCGGAGAACAATGTGGAACAAAATCCCAAATCTTAAGAGACCAGGCTTATTGGTCAGAGAGAGATTAGTGGGACTGCCCTTCACCCCTCACCCCAACCCACCCCATCCCCACCACCACCACTGGATTCAACTTCCCTGTTACTCTCCAGATCTAGATTATCAAGACCTAAAACCAAGTGCATTCCCGAGAATTTAATTGACAACCAGTAACCCAACAGAGAAACGCCTCGTGGATTTGAATCAACAAAGCTTTGCAGGCAGTCCAAAGCTTACCTGACAAGGGCCCTTGGTGCCTTGAGTTGAGTTGATCCAGTAAGTCCCAACACCCCACCTCAACTCACCCCTGCCTCCCAGAAACCAGTGTTTCCATTGGACTTTTTTTTTAAGGTACCGTAACAAGACTAAGACCAATGCATGAGGGAGAGAACCTGTCTGCTGCCATCTCCGAATTACAGAAACATGTTCACGCGACCTTTGTTGGCAATAAGCCTGTGCCTGTCTGAACTGGAACCCGAGTAGCACCCTCGTGGTCACTTAGCTGGTCAAGAACACCCTAGCACAAAGGAGCGAAGGATCTTGGTTCCACAAATGGCAAGTGGTGCCTATTCGGGGTCTCTGAGTCTTGGTAATCTGGACCGATGTCCTCGAAGGACACAGGAGGGTACTGGGGACTCATCATGAAGTTTTCAGAAAGGCGAGGGAAGTCGTAGGCAGGGATTATTTGTTCATTCTTCAAGGACAGCAAGAGACATCCTGTGAGAATTTCATTGAAACGCCTCCCCCCATCCACCCTGCAGCATGTGCTGAGGATGGGATTCAGCTCTCCCACTGGAACTGCTCCCCTGTGTGCCCACAGACCTGCGGGCACTCCCTCCACACTCAAGCTCAGCCTCTCCCCACCCCCCACCCCATCCTACCCCACCTAACAAGATCAAGGTTTCCTCCTGTCCAGCCTTCCCAGCACCACATGCTCATCATGGGTCTGTCTTCTCCCCTATCACCCCCATGTCCATTCTGACTCCTACATACAGGGGGGAGAAGACCGGTCCCCTAGAATGTCCAAGGTTATCGGTCTGGACAGGAGCAGGTGGTTTTAAACGGTTAGCACTGCAGTGAGCAGCCCTGGTGCTGGACTCCCTGTGCCATCAGTGCTTCTAAATCATGTCCAGTTCCTAGCAGTCAATTCCAACGGCTAGTCCATTTCAATTCATAGGGACCTAGAGAGGGAAGAGTAGAAGCAATGGTTCACTAGGGCTCTCCAAACTGCAAGCCTTTACAGGAGCAGCCAGACCCGTGGTTCTCCGGCTGAGTAGCTAGCTGGTGGGCTGAGTGGGTATGAACCAAAGCAGAACCCCCCCCAAAGGGCACCCCATGGGGCTTCTAGGCTACCACTATGGAGAGGTACTTATCACCTCTCCCTCTTCCAGAGAAAGCAACCCCTCCCACAGCAGAAGCCCAAGCCTGCAGGGGTTTTTCATGGTCAGACATCAATGTGGTCATCAAATGTCCCTATCGTTGGGAAGGGAGAAAAATATATGAAAGCTCTCTGAGCCCTTGGGAGGTTGCACAGAGGTCTTTTCAAATGGAATTCGACTTCCCCTTCGAACCAGAGATCAGACTCTGATCTGAGGGGGTTTGATAATTATTTTATCTTTTATGGCTATTATTAAATTAAGACATGGCCAGAGGTTAGCTCTTAAAATAAAACCTCAATGCCAACTTTCTCTTTTCATATTATAAAAAAGAAAGAACCTGTTGCCTTTATTCAATTCTGACTCGTGTTATTGTGGTTGAATCTGACACACAGCAGCCCTGGGAGTCAGAGTAGAACTAACTATCCCCATAGGTCCCCACTGTAATCTTCAAAGGAGCAGACTGGTACCCACATCTTTCTCCCACAGAGCACCTGGTGGGTGTGCACCCACCTTTTTTATTAAAAGATCATTAATAAAAAATGGGGGCTCTTACAGCTCTTATCACAATCATCAATTGTATCAAGCATACTTGTACAGATGCTCTCATCATTCTTGTCTAGACATGGACTTTCTTTTTGGGGAGGGGCATCACTGCCCTCTGGTGGTGGGAGTAGGAGGCCCAGCCTTGCTCCTTGAGAGCTGCTGCTGGATTTGAACCTCCAACCTAGTGGGCCGCCATCCCACGCACAACCACTATGCCACCGGGACTCAGCCCAACATCTACTTTCTATTGAGCCCTTATTATCAGCTTCTTCTTCTTTTCCCCCACCCTCCCCTCCCTACCCTGGGGACCCCTTGATAAATTGTAAATTATTTTCATATCTTATTCCGACTCCTGTCTCTCTCTTTCCCTTCCCCCACAGTTTCTGTCAATCGTCCCCTGGAAGGGCTGCGGGGGGGGGGGGGGGGTTATGTGCAGATCGATGCGATCCCACCTTTCTAGAAACAGCTGAGTGCTTAACCCCTACACTACCAGGGATCATTCTCTTCCACGTTAATCTCACAAAATAAAATACCTGCTGAGAAGTAGAACTTGGAGATTATAGATATTAATTTTCCTATCAACAGGAAAACAACAGGAATTTCATTCAAATTAAGTGTTCCTTAACTAGTTATCCCGGCACAGAAATACCGTGAGATGAAATCCATGTCAAGAAATAAACGCATGATAAAATCATTGGACACGGCTATTATCAACAGTGAATTAATGTCTTAATTGCAAGGATTTTGCCACTTGAAAAATACTTGAAAATCACTTTTACTGATGAACTTCTCATTGAAATCTTCTACTGAAAAGATCTAATCAAAAACAAGAAATTAGGAGGAGGGATGTGATGAACAGGTAAAGCCCAGGACCATGTGAGGGCAGGAAAACTATTCAGGATGGTGCTGTAATGGTGGCTGCATGACAACATGCAGCTCACAGCACTAAGAAGGAACCCTAGTATAAACTGTGGACTGTAGTTCGTAATAATGTATCAACATGGGTTCGTGAGCTATAATAAATGTAAGTTGATGTATATAAAAGGAGAAAAACTACAAATGGGGAGAATGACTATATGGAAATTCTCTGGACTTCTAATACACATTTTCTATTAGCTTAAAGTTTATAGAATAATATCTAAAATGTGTATTATATATGTGTGTATATAGTACACACATTCACAAATATTACATACTGTATTTTTCAGACCATAAGATGTATTTTCCCCAAAAAATGAGGGTGTGTTTTCTGGTCCAAAGGTGTGGTACCCCAGAACGTTGCAGTATACTGGTACTATTTGGTTCAGCAGAATTTTTTCCTGTTTTCCTGCTCTAAAAACTGAGTATGTCTTATGGTCAGGTATATCTTAGGGTCCAAAAACTATGGTGTGCAATACATAGATATGTAGGTATAGCACATTATATTAAATATATGTATGCAAATATAAGTGTGTGAATGTGCATATAAATGCTATGCAAAATATATTATACCTATGTAATACAAATATTACATTCATATATATGATGAATATATCACTAAATTCTATACTTAAATATACACAATTCTTTTTAATATACATAATTCTTATGAGCTATTGAAATGTATGATATGTCAATTCTGTTGGTGAAATTATTAAAAATGAACAAACTTATTTTTTATTGTAATGGCAAAGTTTTCCGCTACATATTTTTTACCCTTTAAAATAAAAAAGATGTTTTAAAGTAGAAGAGAAATTAGCAAAGAGGTTTTACTGCTTTTTTATTATCCCATTATTATTATGCAACTTTGAAAGAACCGTTGAAAGCAACTTCCTTTGCTTTCCCTGTCACAGAAATTCCTTTATAGAAAATAGCTCCTGTGAAATAGAAAATCTTTCAATATTATTGCTATCATTACAATTATTAAAAGACTGCCAAGACATAAATGGTAGTTGGGTATTATGATTGGCCTTAGACGACTACTCTCGTAACTACCGGGAATTTAGTAGGTTAAAAAATGTCAGAATCACTTCAATTCTTTTGCATATGTTTTAGAAATACCTCTTGAGAAGGGGGGGTGGGGCGATGCAATCTGTGAAACAACACTGTAACTGGGTGGGCAGCACTGGCCTATTATTTCCACGAACACAATAATGTCAGTCTGAACTCAGAGCGAGCCTTTGTGCCGCAGGACAAAACACAGCCCCGTTCGGCACCATCCTCTCTATCATCGCTGTGGTTAAGCCCTTTGCTGCAGCCCCCGTCTCTGCCTTGTGTAGGGTCTTCTTCGTTTTCACTAACCCTCTGCCTTCCCAAGCACGATGCCCTCCTCCAGGAACTGAGCGCTTCTGATGAACACATCCACGGCACGAGAGACAAACAGCTCTTCTTAAGGAGCCCTCTGACTGTTCATTCTTCTGGCGGTCCATGGGACTTCCCCTAGTCTTCCCCAGCCAACACCATCATTCCAATGCTTTCGTCTTCCTCAGTCATCATCCAGGCTGCATATCAGACGAGGCAGTTGAAAATACCATGGCTTGAGTCGTGCGCACGGGAGTCCTCAAAGGGACATCCTTGCTCTTCAACTTTCTAAAGACGTCTTGTGCAGCAGATTTGTCCTCTGCAGAGTGTCTTCTGGTGTCCTGATGGCTGCTTCCATGGGCATTGGATATACATCCAAGTAAAACAAAAGCCTTGACAACTTCAATCTCACCTCTATTGTTTGCGATGTGACCTATTGGTCAGGGTGAGTGTGTGTGTGTGTGTGATGGTGTAATCCATACCGAAGGCTGCAATCATGAATCCTCCTCTATAATTGCTTTAAGTCTTCACTTTCAGAAGATGAAATGGTTTCAACTATGTACGGCAGGTTACAAATAAGTCTCCCTCCAATCCTAATGCTATCTTCTTCTTCATATATTCCACCCTGTAGTGTTATTTGCTCAGTCGACAAATTGAATAAGTGTGGTGGATTAATACAACCCTGATGGGTGATGGATGAATTCCTCAGTTCTGCCCTGTAACAACTTCCCCGATTTTAAACCATGCAATAAATATCTCCTTGTTCTGCTGCGATGAGTGCCTCCAGGGCTCTGTAGAGCTTCCATCTGAGCACAAATAAACACCCTGGAATTTCTATTCTTTGGAATGTTATCCATAAGTTGGTATGATCCACGCAAGTATCTCTGTGTAATCAATAAAGTACAGGTAAATATCTTTCTGATATTCTATTTCAACCAAGATCCCTTGGCCATCAGCAATAATATCCTTCAATCAATATCTGATTATGGGGGCTGAGCCCCGGTGGTGTAGTGGTTGTGCGCGGGACTGCGGCCCACTGGGATGGAGGTTCAATTCCAGCAGCGGCTCCACAGGAGCAAAGGCTGGGTCTCCTACTCCCACCACCAGAGGGCAATGATGCCCAAAAAACAAAAAAGCAAAAACAATATCTGATTATGAATCCAGCTTGAATGTCTGAGGCACCCTGACAATCTACTGTTGCAGCTTTTTTTTTGGGGGGGGGAGGGAGGTGAGTTGTAGCTTTTATAACAATCCATACATCAAATGTATTGTGTATTTATACATACATTGCCATCATTTTCTAAACATTCTGTTTGAGCCCTTAGTATCAGGTCCTCTTTTTACCCTCCTTTCTCCCCTGCCATGAACTCTTGATGAACATTAAATTATTTCATATCTTACACCATCCACTGTCTCCCTTTACCACCGCACCCTGATTTCTGTTGTTCAACCCCCTCGGGGGAGGGGGTATCGATCATTGCCATTGCAATAGGTTCCCTCTTCCTTCCCTCCTCTCTCCACCTTCCCCCTACCTTCCTGGTATCGCTACTCCCATTTCTGTTCCTGCACAGGTGGGTTCCGTGTGTCATGAACTCTTATCTGTACCAATGTACATGATCAGGCCTAGTCAGAACTGAAGGCAGGACTGGGGTCTTGACAGTGGGGTGGTGAGGAAGCCTCAAAGAATCGGAGGAATATTGTGTGCTTCGTCGGTGCTATACTGTGCCCTGGTGGACTCAACCCTTCCTTGTGACCCTTCTGTGAGAGGATGTCCTATTGTCTACAGATAGATTTAGGGTCTCTGCTCTGACCCCCCTCACTCTCAATAATGTGTTTTGTTATTTTGGGTCTTCTGGTGCCTGTTACCTGATCCCATCAACACCTCATGAGCACACAGGCTGATGTGTTGCAGCTTTTAAAAATTGTACACTTTTACTTGCATGTGATATTGATTTTGGTAGGTGATTTCTGGCTCCTGCACCTTATTTCATATATCTTAGTTACAGTGGAACCCCGGACCTCGATGCTAATCCATCTTAGGAGTGAGGAGATGCACTAGAGTAGGGTTCTGAATCCATTTTTCCCATAAGGAATCACTGAAAACAGACTAACGCATTCTCGACCACCAGGTTTTTACCCTAAGCTTGCCTTTTTATACAAAACATTACACAGAAATCTCAAAGTAAATAAGTTCAGAGTTAAACCCTATCATTTAAACAAGAAACGCAGCATTTAAAAAGTTTTTAACAGCTACAGGATGGCCCATACCTTGAGACTGATGAGGATCTGGATCCGTGGACATGGATGTGGAGAGGAGATATGGAGAGAGACTCATTGTTGGAGACTTTTCCCTTCCTCACCTTTTTTCACCAGGAAGTGGCTGGCTATCTCTTTTTTAAAAAAATCACTGCCGGGCAATGATGATGCATACAAGGTTCCTCTAGTTCCTGAAGCCTTCCTCCCCTGCAACCATCATGGTCCCAACTCTACCTAACAAATCCAGATGGACTGGAGAGGGTACACTAGTATAGAGGAAAGCTGGAGACATGGGGAAACCAAGAAGGATGAGCCCCTTCGGGCCAATGGTTAGATTGGAGATGCTGGAAGGGTAGAGAGAGGGTGGAGTGGAGAGACGGAACCAACTGCAAGGATATATACACAAGCTCCTATTTGAAGGATGGGCATCAAAGGAGTGGGTGGGGAGAGAGGTCGGGCAGTGTAAGATATGACAGAACAATAACAATGTGTAAACTATTGAGTGTTGGTGGGGAGGAGAGAGCAGGAGAAGAGAGGAAGGGGTGGAAAAGTCAACACCAGGGGCTCAAGGGAAAAGGCAGACGATTAGAGAACGATAATAGATGTGGACATGGGAGGGTGCTTGACACAGTATGTTTATGTATGGTGAAAAACGATGTATGAGCCCCCAATAAAATGATTTTTTTAATCTATCTCGGCTGAGCCCCAGTGGCGTAGTGGTTGTGTGCGGGACTGCGGCCCACTGGGATGGAGGTTCAGTTCCAGCAGCAGCTCCACAGGAGCAAAGGCTGGGCCTCCTACTCCCACCACCAGAGAACAGTGATGCCCAAAAAAACAGTAACAACAAAAAATCTATCTCGACCCGAGCAGTGGTGTCCAGGGGTCCGGACATGGTTGCCGATGAGCGGAGATGGAGGCTTTGCACTACTGTCTCGGGCCCAGCGATGGGGATAAACTTGATAGTGCTTCTAACCTATGTCTCTTCTGAGCTCCCCGGTGGAGGGAAGAGAGGAGAGCCAGGGCTGACCAGCTTCATGTTACAGATGGGAAACGAAGGCGCAGAAAGACCATGAGAATGACATGCAGAGGTAGCTCTCTGTGCTTGATGCCTCGTTCTCTCTCTCTCTCTCTCTCTCTCTCTCTCTCTCTCTCTCACACACACACACACACACACATATTACTAGAGTATCTGTTCCAGTTATTCTGGGTCAGTTTGTGCATCACGTGATGTGCCTTTGAAGAGGAGACCATGAAACTTCGGCAGCTAAGACTGGATAATCAGAGACCACTGCTGGAGAAGCAGCAGAGGAAAAAACACCTTGGGCCACTCATGGTACAGCCAAACCCAGAAGCCAGGCTTTGCCGCTCAAAGACAAGAGGCAGCGAGGAGCCAATGCCTTTAGTGGAACCTCATGCCCCTCACAGCGGTGTCATTCTACATGGCATTGATGGTCCCAAGATGTGGAAACCAAGCTTCACGTTCTCACTGTAGGCTCTTCTGCTACAGAAGAAGATACGGATGGGAGCTTGGATGGGGAACGCACGACAGAGACGGCTGTGAAGCCAGATCTTCAGGAGATTCTCCAGAAACATGGTATCTCAGGTAGTTTGAACTTTGATGAAGAGGAGACCGATGGGGAGGAAGGAGGAGGGAAAAAATGAAGATCACCTTCCCCAAACTCAGAAACACACAGACCCAAATCTGCATCCAGCCACAGATCAACCACAGATACAGGAGTTTCCGGCACTGCGGCACAGCAGAGGGACAGCCAGCTGGGAGAAGTGGAGAATCTAGAGGCATTTGCATACAGTCCTGCCCCACGAGGCATCACAATAGAGTGTCGCATAACCAGGATAAAAAAGGAATGGACCACGGTCTCTTCCCCACTTATTACAGGCACTCGGAAAAAGATGAAACTCAGAAGATAGTTCTTGCAGGTAGAAAGCGAAAAAGGAGCAAAAATCCAATTACCTCAGCTCCACTGACCCGACAGACTTATCTCAAGAAGGGGAAAGCTACACTGGCAAACTCAGATCCAACCTCACAGGGACCAGGTTTACTGGATAATCAGAGACCACTGCTGGAGAAGCAGCAGAGGAGTATGACCATGGAGTGAGCCCCACCACGGCCCAGGGTCTGGTAGAGAAGGCCCCACACCCGGCAGGAGCTGGCCACCATCTGCTATGAAACCAATGTACTTGGGCTTAAAGGCCTAGAAAAATGTCTGTGATCATTCCGGGGATGAATATGAGTTATGAACGGATACCTTTTCGGCCACAAAATGACCATGAGCGCTTACTTTCCAAATGGCAAAACAAAACAATGGAGAACTTGATTGAACTTGAATGACGATACCCAGTCCTATGTCCTGAACTTCCATGGCCGGGTCATGCAGGCAGCGGTAAAGAACTCTCAGATCATCCACGATAATGACCCTGACTCTAGAGTCATGCAGTTTGGACGTGTGGCAGACGACGTGTTCACATTGGACTACAACTACCCAGGCCTTTGCCATTGGGCTCTCTAGCCTTGACAGCAAGCTGGCCTGTGAATGAGAGGACGGAACAACAGGCCCAGAGTGGAACTGCATCACTATCGAGCTTTCAGAAGCAGATAGTTAATCTCCCTCGTCCCAAGACATGAGAAACACGTGTCTCTTTGGTGAGGTGCCACACACTCACACTCCTTTGAATTTTTTAGGCATGATCAGGAATCACAGTTCAGCATGACTGAGAGATTGAAAGCACAGGAAACTGCACTCCTGAGCCACTGGACCCCGTGCCTCAAGAGTCCGATCTCATTTCCCACCTTGCCTGTGTTCTCCAGGGCAGGGGGTGCACACATTTACTTCTGCAAATGACAGACAGTAAATATTTTAGGCTTTACAAGCCCTGTTGTCTCTCCAAACTATTACTCAGCTCTGTCTTGGTAGCATAAAAGCAGCCATAGACAATTCATAAATGCATATGGGCTGTCTTCCAATAAAATTCTACTTACACAAATTGACCACAGGCCGGGTTTGGCCCCGGGGGCCATAGTTTTGCCAACATCTGCTTCAGGTATGTCCATATTCAACGATGGATTTGGAAACCTCTCACAATAGATCCGTCAAGAGCTGATCAGAGTGGAGGAGGGCATAGTGAGAAAGCAGCAGCTGTAGAGGTGAGAGCTAAAGAGGTGCTTGCCCGGCATCTTTGTGGACGGTCCCACCTTGTTGTTCGATGGTGACAGTGGGGAAATGCCATCAGTTGCCACCTGGAGTCCACAGAGGTGACTTAGCTGTGAGGTCCCACCAGAGTCCGTGTGGGACAAGGCAGCAGCGGCCACTGTACACCAGAAGAATCAAGAAGTGCACTTGCTGATAGTAGCAAGTATGCCCTTTGTCTCCCAGAGCCAGCCTGGGAGAAGGGGAAGGCACTGGGGCTACAGAACCCCTCCTACCTCCGCAGGCTGGCTGGCCCTGGTCATAGTCTCAAAGCGGCTTTCGATGGCCAAGTTTTTGATCAGCTATGTAAGAATTTGATGTCATTGTTTTAGTTTCTGTGAAGATCACAAGGAGCAAACTCTGGGGGGGGGGACAGCTGAGGGTAATTTGACAGTGGCCCTCATTTGCCACCCAGGAGTGCCTCCCTCCGCGTGGCTGTGGGGCCTCTGGGCCAGGGGACCCAGACCCTGTAGACAGCGGAAGCGGCAAGAGCACCTTCTGTGTGGTAGCTTGTCATCGTTCCTGTCGAGGCAGAGGCATTGGTGGGCACATGTTAGGAAGAGCTGCTGGCCTTTCCCTTTTGCCACTCTTTCCCTGGCCATGGGTGCAGATGCAGCTGGTCCTCACAGGTCCTAAGAGCCCTGCTGAGCGTGCCAGGTGATTAGCACCTCCCAGCAGATCATCTGTGGGCTGCACTGCCCAGCCCGAAGCCTGCGCACTGAGCTGTTGCCAGCATTGGGCTCCTCCACCGCATTTCTCACTTGTGCTGCTGCTGCTAAGTCAAACCTTCCTCATTGAGGAGCCGGGAGCAGGGACCATGCCCTCCCCTCCATGTCCCCCCGCCCAGGTCCTACATGCTTTGTGGTGACATGATTGGTTTTTATCTCAGGCATGTTCCCCATGAAGTGCCTTATGAACAGAAGTGCCCCCAGGCCCTTTCCAACTCCCTCCCACCATATCGCCAGCCACCCAGGTCAAATAGCTGGGGGCCAAGAGGATCTGATTCTGCGGGAAGGATGGGGTGGCTCCCCAGAGAGCTCTGTGTGTCTTTTAATCCCATCTTCCCACACTCTTCTTGAAGCCCCCAGCTGTGTCTTCCAGCTTCTTGTGCTCTCCACCCACCTGAGGGCACGGGTGATTGATTTTACATGTCATATTTATACCTTTTGTATGCTAAAAAATAAAAGATCATTTATTTTTTTAAAAAATCTATCTCGTTCCGGTAAGATGACTGCATGACATGCACCAGAGACAACCAGAGTGGGATCAGCCCGGGAAACGTGTCTAAAGGAGAATTTCAGTGCTACCAGATCACGGGAGGGTCATCGTAAATTAGGTGGGAATAGATTCGCTGCATTCTGAGGGCCTGGGGGTTTTTAGCTTGCCACAGTGAAGACCAGCCAGGGATTGAGCTGCCATTGTTAACAGTCGCTGCCAGGGCGCTGCTGAAAAGGTTGGACTGGCGCAGGGTGCTGTCTTGTCAGGGCTGCAGCTTAGTCAGGTCCGCAGCTTGGTCAGAACAGTGGCTTAGTCGAAACCGCAGATTGTTCAGATCCGTGGCTGGGTTAGATTCGTCGCTAAGTCATTACTGCGGTCTGGTTGGATCCGCGGCTTAGTCAAACCGTGGCTTAGTCAGATTTGTGGCCTCTCACAGAGCTGCAGCCTGTCTCCAGTGCAGGGCAGAGATTGAGACCTTACAGCCAGAGCTCTTCATTCGCTGTCTCTAGGAGCCTGTGTGCACAGGGGTCTGTAGGGGAACAAGGGTTCATTTAGTCTGATCCAGGGCCTTAGTCAAACTTCTGTGACCCTGGCAGCTGAGAACCTGGGTTGCCTTCCTGTGTGGCTGGGAGTCTAGCGCTGGGAAGTCTGCTAACTGTGCAGTGTGGAAGGCTGTGGTTGGGAGTGTAAAACAGTAAAACACAGGCACCCTGTGAAAACACCAACACTAATCACTCTGAAACTACACAAGAGCCTTTGGTAACCGAGGAACATGGCACCACCCTCTTCAAAAACAACATGTAAACAACAGAATATAACATCACTGCTAATAAGTAAACAAGAAAGATGAACCACAGCAACAGATCTCATTATACTCATAGAAGATTCTGATACAGTTCTGCCACAAAAAGAAATTCTTAGAAGATTGAAAGTAGAAATAAAAGAGATGAAGGAAGCTACACAGACAAAGGATGCAACGATAGAGGGAATGAAGGACATAATAGAAGGGATGAAGTCACAATAGAATGAGGATCAAGCACCAGAGGGAAATACAGGTGTTAACTGGGGAAATAGCAGAAGCTGCACACAGGGTTGCTGATCTCATGAACAGATTAGATGAGGCTTACACTCATACCAGCGATCTTGAAGACAACCAGGTTGGCCTCAATACACGTGAAAAACAATCAAACAAGATAATAAAAGAGACAGAGGAAAACCTGAGATCAATGAGCCATGCTATGAAAAGAAACAACATCTGAATCACTGGTTTACCAGAACAAGATACAGTAAAGAAATCAACAGCTAATTTAACAAAGGAATTTCTGAAAGAAAATTTCCCCAACCTAATGAATGAGAACCAGCCTATCATACAGGAAGCAGAGGGGACACCGAGTAGACTAGACCCCAGGAAAAACTCATCAAAGCATATAATAGTTAAACTATCCAAGTAGCAAGACAAAAGAGGGTGGTCGCATATAAGGGCTCTCAGGTAAGAATATGTGCAGACCTATCAACAGAAACCATTAAGAGAAGAAGAAAGTGGACCACTATCTTCCAGAAGTTGAAGGAAAACAACACCTCCCCTAGAATTCTTTACCCTGCAAAGCTATCTATCAAGATAGATAGGGAAATAAGGGTCTTTCGAAATAAGGAAAAACTCAAAGAGTATGCCATGAGACACCCAACCCTGAGGAAAATCCTTGCCGACTCACTATGGCCAGAAGACCAACACCCACCAAGCACAAACAGGAGAACATCCTATACTCCAACCTCATCCAAGAGCCAACAAACTAACCCCAATCACCAAGAACATACGGCCACAAGTAGAAAACATAACAATAAAGAAGCCCCCAATGAAAACACAGCAGAGCTATGAAAAGGGGAATAAGAAAACACACACACCAAAAAACACAAAAGGCCAGCAATGAACCCACAGATTGGGATCATAACTCTAAATGTCAATGGTCTGAACTCCATCATTAAAATTAAAAGATTGGCTGACTGGCTTGGAAAACAATGCTTCAGTCTGTTGCCTGAAGGAAACACACATTAAGCTTGCAGACAAGATTAAACTAAGATTAAAAGACTGAAGGAGGATATATCAGGCTAATGGTGAATCAAAGAAAGCAGGGGTCGCAATCCTAATCTCAGATAAAACAGACCTCAAAGTTCAGGCCATAAAAAGAGACGAGGAGGGGAACTTTATAATGCTCAAGAGTACGCTTCACCAGGAACCAGTGAGCATAATAAATATATACGCGCCAAATGAGAGACCTGCAAAATTTGTCAAACAGACTATTCAAAACATGAAAAAAGATGTTACTGACTCAACAATTATAGTAGTAGACTTTAACACACCACTATCAGAGAAAGACAGATCTTCAGGAAAGAAGCTCAGCAAAGACGCTATTGAACTAAATACCAGAATAAGACGGCTTGATATGATAGACATATTCAGGGCCTTCCAAACAAACGCAAAAAAAATACACATTCTTCTCAAGTCCACATGGCACATTTTCAAAAATTGACCACATGCTGGGACACAAGTCAAGCATAAATAAATTCAAACATATAGAGATCATACAGACCATGCCATAAAGCTGGAGATTAATAAAAGGACTAGTAGTAAAACAAGGGCAAACAGTTGGAGGATGAATAATGAACTTCTGCGGCATGAATGGGTAATGGCCCAGATTAGAAGGGAGATCAAAACACTTCTAGAAATTAATGAGAATGAGAATACTTCATATCAAAACCTCTGGGAAACTGTGAAGGCAGTTATCAGAGGAAGCCTGATTGCAATAGGAGCATATATGAAAAAAGAAGAGAGTCTTATATCAGACACACTCTCACAAAAACTCCAACAACTAGAACAGAGTCAGCAGAATAATCCCTCCAACAGTAAAAGGAAAGAAATAAAATTAGAGCAGAGTTGAACCACTGGAAAGACAAAAAAACAATGCAAAAGATTAATGCAGCAAAAGGTTGGTTCTTTGAAAGGATCAATAAAATCGACAGGCCACTGGCAGACTTGACCAAAGAAAGCAAAGAACAAGCAACAATAGACAGGATGAGGAATGAAATGGGGGAAATCACAACAGACCCTAATGAAATTAAAAGGATTATCACAAAGTACTATGAAAATCTGTATTCCAACAAGCTCAATAATCTGGAAGATATGGACAAATACCTGGGAAAAAAATCCTTCCCCAGACTGTCCCAGATAGAGGTCAAGGAAATAAACAAACCTATAACAAAAAAAAAATAGATATGGTATCAAGAATATACCAACAAAAAAAGCTCCTGGACCAGATGGTTTCACTGGAGAATTCTATAAGGCTTTCAGGGAGGAGTTGGCACCAATCCTCCACAAAGTTTTCCAGAGTATAGAGAAGGATGGGAAACTCCCCAACTCATTTTATGAAGCCAGTATAACTTTGATACCCAAATAAGGAAGGGATCCCACAGGAATAGAGAACTATAGACCAATATCTCTAATGAACATAGATGCAAAAATCTTCAACAAGATATTGGCCAATAGAATACAAAAATATATAAAAAGCATAATCAACCATGATCAGGTAAGATTCATCCCAGAGATGCAGGGATGATTTAACATCAGTAAATCAATCAATATTATACATTATATTGATAAGATGATGTATAAGAACCATATGATAATATCTATAGATGCAGAAAAAGCATTTGACAACATCCAGCACTCTTTCCTAATCAAGACACTCAGATAGGAATAGAAGGACAGTTCAAGTTAATACAAGCTATCTATGAGAAGCCAACAGCTAACATAATAGTCAATGGAGTAAAAACTAAATCAATTCCACTGAAGAAGGGATTAGACAAGGATGCCCCTTATGCCCACTACTATTCATTATAGTACTGGAGGTCTTAGCAAATAACATAAGATAATGGAAAGACATCCAAGGTATCCAAATGGGAGAGGAGGAGGTCAAATTATCATTATTTGCTAATGACATAATCCTCTACATCGCAAATTCCAAGAGCTCCACAACCAGAGTACTAACAGTTATAAAAGAATATGGAAGAGTGGCAGGATACAAGATCAATAAACAGAAGTTGATTGGTCTGCTATCCACATCTGACAAGAACACAGAAGAGGAGATCAAGAAAGCAGTACCATTCACAATAGCCAAGAATAAATAAGTACCTTGGTATATATCTAACCAAAAAAACAAAAGACCTATACAAGGAAAACTACAAAACTCTACTACAGGAAACGAAAAACGACCTCCACAAGTGGAGGAATAGCCCATACTCAGGGATTGGTAGACTCACTGTAGTAAAGATGTCTATCCTACTCAGGACACTTTAAAAGTTCAACGCTATCCCAATCCAAATATCAACGACCTTCTTGAGAGTACTGGAAAAACTGACAACCGATTTCATATGGAGAGGGAAAGGCCCAGAATTAGCAGGGATCTCCTCAAGGATAAGAACACAGTCGGAGGGCTGGCTTTACCTTATTTTCAAACTTACTACAAAGCCACAGTAGTCAAAATAGCATGGTACTGGCATAATGACAGATACACATATCGATGGAAAAGAATAGAAAACCCAGAAATAAAACCATTAGCATATAGACCTTCTCTGGGCCATGGGTTGTATGTGACCCACTTTATCTTTATTTGTCCAGTCATTTTGTTTGGTTTTGCAATAGAGTGGCATGAAATAGATGTTCAATCTGAAGAACTGTCACTGGGCAGGTGGAAGCCTGGTAGCACATGGATTTTTATGTCAGGCTGCTCTGGGAACCCACCCATCCCTCTGACAGAGAGAGATGACACTTTGTCCTCCCAGCCAGACTGACAGTCTTGGAAACCCACCGGGGAGGTGACAGTCCTTTCTATCTGCTCTCAGGAGTCAGAATCAGCGTGGTGGCACTGAGTTTACACTGGGAAGTTCGTGGGAGGCAACCCAGAAGTGGCTGCCACTTCTCAAATTTTCGACAAGGGTCCCAAAAGCATCAAATGGGAGGGTGATGCCCTCTTCAACAGGTGGTGCTGGAGACAATAGAAATCTACATGTAGAAAAATGAATCAGGATCTCTACCTCACCCCATGCACAGGAACAAACTCGAGGTGGATCACGGACCTGGAAGTAAAACCACAAACCATCAAAACCATTAGCGAGAGAATCAGGGAAAATCTAAGAACTTTGACCCAGGGAATACAAAGACAAAATACAAAATACAAAGACAAAGACAAAAAAAATTAGAACAGGGTACAAATGCAGGGGAACCTGAAATTGACAAATGGGACTTATTAAGAATAAAACACAGGCTGAGCCCCGGTGGTGTAGTGGTTGTGCGCGGAACTGCGGCCCACTGGGATGGAGGTTCGATTCCAGCTCCACGGAGCAAAGGCTGGGCCTCCTACTCCCACCACCTGAGTGCAGTGATGCCCAAAAAAAAAAAAAAGAATAAAACACTTGTGTGCATCAAAGGACTTTACCAAGAGGATAGCCAGGCAACCCACAGACTGGGAGAGGATTTTTAACAACGATACAACAGACAAAGGGCTTATTACAAAAATCTACAGTACCCTCGTTTCCTGCAAGAAGAGTAGAAGAGATAACCCTTTGAAGAAATGGGGAAAAGAAATGAAGTTTCACTAGAGAGGAGGTCCATATGGCTAATAAACATATGAGAAAATGCTCCTGCTCACTAGCCATTAGAGAAATGCAGATCAAAACAACCATGAGATATCATCTAACACCCTTGAGGCTAGCCCAGATCAGAAAATCAGAGTGCAACAAATGCTGGAGGGGATGTGGTGAAATAGGAACACTTCTACATTGCTGGCGGTCGTGTAGATATGTACAGCTGCTATGGAAAGCAGTCTGGTGATACTTAATGAAAATGGAAGTTGAGCTACCCTATGATCCAGCTATCCCACTATTGGGCATATATCCAGAAAAGACAAGAAATAAACCACAGTCAGGGGTATGCACGCCAATGTTTACTGCAGCACAATTCACAATCACAAAGAGTTGGAAACAATCTAAATTTCCATCAGTAGATGAATGGATCAACAAACTGGCATATACACACAATGGAGTACTATGCCTCACTCAAAAGCTCTGAGAAGCTCATGAAACACACCTCTGCTTGGGAAGAACTGGAGGGAGTTATACTGAGCGAAGTCAGCCTATCACAAAAGGAGAAGTACTGCATGAGCCGCCTGAGCTATGTAGAAACAGTATGATGAGTATAAAAGAGAAGACTCCTATACCATAATAGTTGGTCCAAGATGTAGGGTAAGGGGAGGAGGGAGGACCAAACCCAGGGAGGTACACATTGGGTGCAACACAGTAATGGGAGGATGAGGGGGTGGAGGGCATAGGGAGATAAAAGGGAGTTCAAAAGTGAAAGCATAACAGAGGGAAAGGGACATTAATCCACCCGGGGGGGAGGGCAGAGTACTGGTCTTGTCTCCACAGAAACCGGAGTGGGCGAGAGGTTCCTACCACGAAGCACTCAATCATGAGTACAGCATAGACGCATGGAAGAATGCAAGAAGAGAGAGAGCTCCAGGACCAGACACAACCAGAGTCAGATGGAAGTGGGCGTGGCAGAGAAAAGACTGGGGGAGAGGTCAGCATCCCACACCCACAGGGACAAAGACAAGAAGGGAGGAAGAGGAAGAGAGCTGGTCCAAGCTCCACACCGACACATAATGCTCAGAGGAATACATCCCTCTGGAGACCCACTGCGCCACAGAAAGGACTGGGCAAACAGTGATTCCAGGGGACACGAGGGAGGGTTGGACAAGGGGGTGTGGACAAACACATGGATGGGGGAGGGAGAGCAACAAGTGGTCTGGAATCGATGGAAAGGAGGGTGTGGTAGGCCTGGTCGGGAGTAAGCAAGGACAATGAATCTGTGAGGAAACATCAAAACGCCAATGAGGGTGAAACATGATGGTGGGATAGGAGGGAGATGGAAGGAAATAGAGGGAAGAGCTAGAGGGCAAAGGGCACTTGCAGAGGTCCAAACATAGGTATGTCCATACATAAATACAACTATCTACTATAAGGTGGGAATAAATTTAAGAACATATCTATAGGCCAAGTTCTATGAAGCAAAGTGGACCTTGGGCCCTCACCCTGTTGCTCCCTCTATGCAAGAACACTTTGTTCTATGAATCTGGTATTCCTCGAGGCTCACTGGCCCAACACGATCACTGAAGTAAAATGGGAGCACAAGCAAATGTGGTGAAGAAAGCTGATGGTGCTCAGCCATCATAAGATAAATCATCTGGGGTCTTAAAAGCCTGAAGATAAACAATAGACCATTTACTTGGAAAGAGACCACACCCACACAGAAGAAACACAACAGCCAGTGTGGCCACATGGTGGTGAAAGGTCCAGGCAAAACACACATATCACTGTGCCCACTGAGGACATGTGTACTCCATGTGGTAGCATGAGCCATAGAAGAAGCTCATTTGCCTGTGCGATCTTGAGGTGCTGAAACAATCTGGCATCAGGCATCAAAGGACATAAACTAAAATCAATGGACCAATTGGCTCCCGATATCGCTAAAGACAAATGGATACAGAGGCAAACAGAGTAGGAGAAATGATGGTGCCCAGCTACCAAATGATTGAATGTCAAAGACTTGAGTGATTCAAAGACTTGGAGATAATCGAGTCACCCTTCAGCATAGAAACAGCAAAGCCCACATGGAAGAAGCACACCAACATGTGTGATCAAGAGGGGCCAAAGGGAGCAGGAATCGAGCATCAAAGAACAAGAATCTCATCATTATGAATGAGGGGGAGAGCAGGGTGGGGACCTAAGGCCCACTGGTGGGTAATTGGTCACCCCTTTACAGGGGAGTCATGGGGAGGAGACAAACCAGTCAAGGGACAGCCGGGCAGTGAGGATGCATACAAATTTCCTCTAGTTCCTGAAGCCTTCCTCCCCCCCACCGCCCAACCAGCATGGTCCCAACTCTACCCCACAAATCCAAATGGACTGGAGAGGGTTTACTAGTGGAGAGGGGAGCTAGAGATGTGGGTAGACCAAGATGGTTGAGCCCCTTCAGCCCAGTGGTTGAATTGGAGCTGCTGGAGGAGTGGAGAGAGGGTGGGGTGGAGGGAATTCATGCAAGGGTGAATCCCCTCTGAACAAGGATAAGGAATATGAACAGCCTTGCAGAGGACATTGCAAAGTGAATCGTTGAAAATGCAATGATTTAACACCTTGTCATTTGATTTCTCTTTTTACCCATTTTAAATTTGGTCCAGGTTTTTAAATCTTTCCTACTTCCTTTTCTATTGAGGGTTGCCTCTGCTTTATTTTATTATTGTTGTTAG